>JALIZH010028255.1:0-15718 GCA_030522465.1 Rhipicephalus appendiculatus | reverse complement strand
CGGCAAAGCCTCGTAATCCCATCTCACGGAACTGGCATCGGCGGTACGTGTGGCCGGCTTCTCCGCAGTGGTAGCAGAGGGGGACGGTGGTCGGGGGCTCGCCAGGGATGTTGGTCTTCCTCGGTGTGTACCGTTGGCCGGCAGGCGGGCGAGATGGCGGCGGTGGGGGCGGCGTCTGGCGGCGGTACTGCGGCGGCGGTGCCTTGACGTGGCCGTGGAGCGGGAGCGTAGCGTCGGGCAGCAGCAGCGTAGCTCATGGCTTCCGGCAGAGGTTGTTGCGGTTCAGGGGGTACCCAACGACTGCTGGATTTCCTTTCGAACAATATCTGCGATCGAGGAAACCTGCGGCTGGGATGACGGGAACATTCGACGAAGCTCCTCTCGCACTACGGCCCTTATGGTCTCGCGCAGGTCGTCTGAGCAGAGGGATTGAATGTCAGCGTAGGCTGGCGTCGAGCGGCGATTGAATTGCCGGGTGCGCATCTCCAGCGTCTTTTCAATCGTCGTCGCTTCGGAGATGAATTCCTGGACAGTGCTCGGTGGGTTCCGCATCAGACCCGCGAACAGCTCCTGCTTTACTCCTCGCATGAGGAAGCGAACTTTTTTGTCTTCCGTCATTTCGGGGTCGGCGTGGCGGAAGAGTCTGGTCATCTCTTCGGTGAAGAGCACCACGTTTTCGTTTGGGAGCTGCAAGCGGGTTTCAAGCAAGCGCTACGGCCCTCTCCCCTTGCGGAGTACGCTCGTGAAAGTAGCAAGGAACCTGGTGCAAAATATGTCCCACGTTGTCGGGGTTCGCTCTTGGTTCTCGAACGAGGTACGAGCGGCGTCTTGCAAGGCGAAGTACACATGTCTAAGCTTGTCTTCTCTGGTCCAGGCATTTAAAGCGGCGACTCGGTCGTATGCCTCGAGCCAGCTTTCCGGGTCTTCAAGTGCTGAACCGCGGAAGGTCGGTGGTTCCTTGGGTTGCCGCAGCAGGATGGGCGCAGACGGCACAGGGGCTGTCATCGTCGCTGCGGTCGAGGTCAGGGTCTTGGTCTTCCGGGTCTTTTCAGGTAGAAGCCCGTACTCTGGCGGTAGACCTAGTTGCCTGCGGCTTGTTCGCTGCTCGGGGTTGTCGTCGACGTCTCCTTCACGACTGGGGCTGGGTTCACGACTTGACGGGGCCGTCCGGTACATGAAAGAAGCAGCACCTCCACCAGATGTCACGTGGTCGTGACGTTGACGAAGGCAGTAGGCAGTAGTCCAAGATGAAACACTTTATTTGGGCCGAACTTGTGGCCGGTAAACTGAAGGTGAGATTACAGCAATAAACGCTGAGACTGATAGCGGCGAACAGAGCGTTGTCGGGGAGCGGGAACGGGGCGGCGGACTGCAGCGGAATAGGTCATAGCCTCCGGATGAGGCTGCGGTGGTTCGGGAATTCCTAACGCTTGCTGAACTTCTTCACGAACAATGTCAGGAGATCGAGCCCAATTGAGGCTGTTGCCAGGGTAACAGCTTGCGCAGTTCCTCCCGCACGATCACTCGGATCGTTTCACGCAGGTCATCGGACCAGAGTGGTTGAGCGTATGCGTACCCTGGCGTCGAGCGGCGATTGAATTGTCGGGTGTACATCTCCAGCGTCATTTCAATCGTCGTCGCTTCGGACATCAATTCTTGAACAGTGACCGGTGGGTTCCGCATCAGACCCGCGAAGAGCTCTTGCTTTACTCCTCCCATGAGCAAGCGACCTTTCTTGTCTTCAGGCATTTCGGGGACGGCATGACGGAAGAGTCTGGTCATCTCTCCCGTGAAGAGTGCCACATTTTCGTTCGGGAGCTGCGAACGGGTTTCAAGCAGCACTTCGGACCTCTCCTTGCGTTGACGCTCGTGAATGTAGCGAGGAACCTGGTGCAAAATATGTCCCACGTTGTCAGGGTTCGCTATTGCTTCTCGAACCAGGCACGAGCGGCTTCTTGCAAGGTGAAGTACACATGTCGAAGCTTGTCTTCACTGGCCCAGGCATTGAAAACGGCGACTCGGTCGTTTGCTTCGAGCAAGCTTTGCGGGTCTTCAGGTGCTGAAATTCGGAAGGTCGGTGGCTCCTTCGATTGCCGGAGCAGGATGGGTGCAGACAGCACAGGGGCTGTCATCCTCGCTGCGGTCGAGGTCAGGGTCTTAGTCTGCCGGGTTTTTTTTTTCAGGCAGAGGCCCGTACTCTAGCGGCTGACCTTGTTGCCTTCGGATTAATCAGGGTTGGTGTCGATGTCTTCCTTGTGACTTGTGTTGGGTTCACGTCTTGACGGAGGTGTCCGGAACATGAACGAGCAGCACCTCCACCAGATGTCACGTGGTTGTGACGTTGACAAAGGCAGCAGGCGACGTGTCCAAGATGAAACTCTTTATTAGGCCAAAGTTGTGGCCCGGAAGCGGAACGTCAGATTACAGCAAGCAAGCCACGCTGTACAATGATAGCGGTGAACAGAGCATCGACCGTCGAAAAACTGGTCATTGTTGGAACGCGCCGTCTATTTATACATCACACTTAGAATTATTCAGCCTTATCACTGGTCGTCGCGCAAGCTCGGGAATAAGCTCGAGTGTTCGCGTCTTGCGGGCAATCTTAACAAAACGATCTACTACAATCCTGAAGCTTCTCGAACACTCAAAGCGCGGTTCGCGGTAAGCGTTACTGACAGTCTCTTTGGGCGTAAACCGAATACAGCAAAAGTGAAATAAGAAACGCGCGTGGAAATATTGTTACGGGGAGTGTTTATTTAGATGTCGTCAATCAGTAACTGATCGAGATGACAGTGCACAGAGGCCACAGAATCACGAATCAACAAGGCAGCCCAGACTCAGCCCCACAACAAGAACGTTGTCGTCTTCGTTCCATTCGGTGCCATTTCAGCGGCTGTGCCGGAGTAGCATTTCCATACCCGTGACATTACCCCGGCCGGTAAAGCACCGTCTCGGTGCCTGCTAGGTTTAAAAGGGCGTGTCACCGCTGTAGGCCTTCAGACGAGAAACATGCACGATGTCAGTTTTGGGTGTAGCCGGCCCTATGAAACCGGCCCTATGAGCTTCATTGTCAACAACATAGGTCCAGAAAGCGCGTTTCATGGAAAACACAAAGTCAAGCAACTGCTTCTTCAGCATCGTGTCAGTGTAGGCGATGTTTTTGTTCTTCATGAATGCTTGTATGCTCTCCTCCATCCAGGCCGTAGTCGTCAATTTCTCTGCTCGCCGGTAATGACACGGTGCGCTATCCATGAGAATGACTCTACAAGCTGGCAACTTTTTCACAATGTCATTAAACTAGCCCTCGAAGCGATTGCCATCCATTTCTCACCTCATGGTAGTGGCCTCCTTTCAGCCATGGGAACACATCTAAGCAGCCATCTACGATGCCATCCTGGCTACCGATGGCCGTCACGATACAAGACGGTTATTTGAGACCAGTCGACAGGCCATTTGCTTTTGCCTACTAGAGTCTCCGCTTCTGCACCACGGCGTCCGTCCACACGGTCGATCGAGTGTCTCCCACCGGCATCCATGTCTCGTCGAGTACGAAGATATTTCGGCCTTGCGCCCTGTAGCGCTCCAAGTGACGGATGTAGCGTTTTCGCCATTCGGAGATATCGTCTCGGTCGATGAGCAACTAGTTGCGACTTCTGTTATTGTGGCTGAAGCCGAACTTGGTAAGCAGGGGACGCACAGTGTGCCACTTCAGCGGAAGGAGATCCATACACTTCGAGAACTCCTCGGTTGTCTTCTCGTACACTGGCATCTCAGTGCGGCGAAATAACGTCGTGCAGACATGACCTCAGAACTCACAACGCGAGCTGTCAAACTTCGCGCTGCGTCTTCTCTTCTCCCGACTTCGTGGGCGTTTTCGTGAGGGCGCCAAAAGTTCACCACCCGAAAGAGAAGCAGCCTGAACTTCCTTCCTCACCCTGCTCACAACGAGCATCTCGGTGACAAACATGCACGTGTTCTCCACGCCTATTTCAGGCTATTTGTTACGACGGTACGTGAGCAGTGAAAGATCATGTGTGGCGGTTTTTTTTCTAAAAGAGCCAGATGCACTTTATCTGAAAAAATTCACTTTTTTGCTACTGACTATATGGTCGAGCCTGTTCAAACCTGTTTTTCCCAGTATGTTCCTCTCCCCTCAACACCTCAAATCTATATTGTGGCTGAAATTTAGATAGCCCAATATTGTGGGTATTCAGGAGTGAAGTTTCTATTTGGCTCATATGGATTAGAACATTCCAATTGGGGTTGAAATTAGCTCGTAAAACACGGCTAAAATTATTCGAATGTATGGTATAGCAATATTTTGCTATAAAATTCACATCATCATTGTGCTTCCGTCGGTGCAGTGCTTCGTCGAATGGGCGTAATGGCGATTACTAGACTTGAAGAGCGAGTTGTCCTTCCTGGCAAAAGGCGCACCATTCGGGACTGTCATCAGTGTTTTCTTGTTCTTGGCAGGTGTTGAATGCCTTGAAAAGTGCTCCAGCTCTTTTTCTTCTTCTTCTGAGATCGTTTTATGCCGTGTCGTTTCGGATCACTTCTTCTTTAAAGAATAGATCGGTGCCCAATATCTTTATTTCATATGGCTTTTATTTCTAATATACCGTCTTGGAGTGAAAGAAGGACATGATATTGTAGCGCCAAACTAGAAAAGAAACACTAAGAGGCAGAGAAAAATAGGAAAGTCGGCCTCTTCGTCTTTATATTCGTGTATTGGACTACATTATCATGTCTTCCAGCGAGTGCCAACTCGCGCTAGAAAAGCTAATTGTGGAATATAAACACGATGGGAAAGCAACTAGGACACAAATGAAACACATTGGATGAAACCATGTTGGTTGTTTTCGTGACGATTGTTGACGCAGCGCTGATTTAATGAATGTGGCTCAGTTTGATTGAAACAGATGCAGCGTTTGGCTCATTTTTGATTAGAAACTGCCATTTTTAGTTCTCATTATAATCAGGAATGCACGCATTTTGATTCAAAGCTGTTCTAGAAATTAAAGACACTTAGGCGCGCTTTACGCTCCCGTAAAATTTAGTCCCAGTTTCGGTTTCTGCATTTGGCTCTGTTTGAAAAAAAACGCCGCAATGGTTCCGTGCATCGCTGCTCAATATGTGACCGCTCTTGTTCTTGCTAGAGCTCTTTTGGTGTGGACACAAAGGCGATGCAAGCATCGCTCGGCAACAAAAGGATCGCATTCCGATGTCACCTCGCTGGGCTTCAATGGCGAAAAACTTTCATGCGTCACCACCGATCTCTCACAGTAGCAGACGGCTCGGCGCGTTGTCGAATACTCGCGGTCATTTTCTCGCATGATCATGTAGGTTCTGTGGCATTTCCTTCCGTCAATCTCTACTTAAGCAGTCTTTAGTACACGTTTTAAAGTAAATACACGTTTTAGGAAGCGCAAACGGCTCTATTAGAGCGGTACTATTTCATTGGTCGCAGAGAGAATCGTCCGACGCACTTTGGTCATCTCGGCGAAACCTATCCGGACTTCTTAAGTTGTATCCGATTATAGGTTTTTTTTAAAAAAAAGCTGTGAAGCTTTTTGTAGTGCAGTTGGTCTTCAACAGAGAACTTTCATCGTGAACCGGCACGCGTTCTCTAAGTCCTCTTCATTTTCTGCTTCGCTCCCCTGAACACATGCGCCGGTTTGTCCAGCGTGGGCTGAGAAAACTACGACGGGTGAGAGAACGAGTACTGAATGAGATAATAAGATAAAGAAAGAGAGAAAGAAATAATCAGAAAGAAAGAAATGCAGGAATTCTTGGCGAAAACGATTCCTTGAAGCCGTGGGATTCGAACCCGCGTCGTAAACACTCGGCTATCCAGGTACGCTAGCAGTGCATAAAATAGCCTTGTATAGTTTAGTATAGCAAGAACGCGGGAAAAAGAAATTGAAAGTGAGCAGAAGGGAAATAAAAGACGGTATAGAGCAAAGCATAGCATAAAAAGAAAGAGTGATATAGAATAAGTATAGAAAGAGAAGAAATGTAGAAAGAGAGAAAGTAAGAATGAGACAAACTAAGAAACAACAACATAAGAGATGCAACGATGGGCCACTCAGCCTTACACTTCCTTCAGCCGTGCCACCACTAGTGCGAAGCTGCCTTAACCTTTTAGAAAGAAAAAAAAATGTTTGAACACTGTGATTCGTGATCAAGCATACTGTTTATGCGATGTCCTCCGGATATTTATATGTTATTAACTGACTACGCTATATGGGCTGGATTTTGACGGGATAGCGTTAAAGGGGTGGTTTCGCAGAAAATCCGGTGTCGTTGTCGGCGGTGGTCACGTTGGTTGTGAGGAAAAAAATCGGCGTTGTCCGTGAGCTAGAAATAGTGATAGATACAAAATATACATAATAAAGAATATTCCGCGCAAGTGAGAATCGTACCCACGCCTAGGAGGCAAGCAGGTGTTGCACTATAGAGGCCCAACATTGCTTGAATGTAGCTCGTAAAAAATCACAATTTTGCCGTAAAGGTTAGCAGTGAATGCGATAGCAACAACTTTTTCAAGAAGAACGGCGGACAGCTCGAAACTTACAGCACGCTGCTCGAGCACAAATGACGCTCGAAAACAACACGTACAAGACGTGCGCGAAGTGACAACTCGAAAGTACTCAAAAAATACCAGCGCGCACCTGAAACATAAAAAAAAACGCTCAAAAAGAACACACAGGTACACACAGTAGGATTGCAAACTAAAATCTGTCAGCGTTGTTACTTCCACTATCCCCCCACTTTGGCCGTTCTAGGTCGCTCTTTACGCTAACACGGCCGCTGTAGCCAGCGAAGTTACCTTCGTGTGGTGTATAGCTGCAACGTAAACTTTGTGGTGAAAACACAAGAGGTAGAAACCTCCCGCACGAGAGATAAGCGCCCGAGCACGGGCGACCACGCCCCGAATGCAAAAGTACAAGTTAAAGGCACTCATCTTAACCCCGGCACGACGACTTCTCAAGCGCACCCATTGCAGGTGCTAGTGAACATGTTGCACCACCTCCTAGCGTTGCGTACAGCCAGCGATAAATTGTGTATACAGTAAATATCTCGCCGTTATTATGCTGGAAGACGTATGCTGTATAGCGAAATTCTTAAACGTGGGAGGAGTCTCAGGTGGCAATTCGTGGCACGCGCTTAGAAAATATATATACATATATATGACAGCGACGGCAATAACCTACCGAAAGTGTTCATATAATTGCTCTCATAAAAACGCGCTTTAAGAATGCTTAGTGGGAATGCACAAAATTGCGTGGCAAGATCACATAATTGCGCCGACGTAAAAACGCGTGAATGGCGCAATGAGGAGTCTTTTAAAGCTGCCTATTCAATGCGAAGTGTGTAACTGCGCAGGTGCGCGCGGCATCTTGTGGACGGGCAGTGGGTACTTCGCCGATTCGAAGAAGGAAGAGTTGTTGTGTAGTGGGCACTTCGCAACTTTATTTCCAGTAGGAATTTTGAAATTGTTCGAAAAGGCGAATGTTACGCGCACAAACGTTTCTTTCCTTGCGACATGGTTGAAGGCGATGGGCACAGGGCCCGATTACGCTATCCCGTTCTACTCCGGTAATAATGTAAATAAAAACCTACGGTTCAGAGACAGAGAGAGAGGTTTATTCACAGAATAGCAGAGAGGTCGGCCTGAGCGATAGCATGCTCTAGCCTGCTACTCTACACCGGAGGAGGGGAAAAGGGAAGAAATAAAGTAATGGATGACGATGGCGAGTTAGAGAGGTAAGTATATGCAGTTATATACAGTCCTGTTAAATTGAGCAAATTTTATAGCCGTGCGTCTAGTCTAGTTGCTTTTAATTTTAAGAACGTTATGACCACTCTTACGACCACAGTTGCACTGTTGGTGTCAGGCCAAGGGCCCCACGGAGTCGAATCAGTTAATGACCTATTGCGAAATCGTTCAGTAAAATCAGTGTCTGTCATTCACGTGCGTATGCCGGGCAGCCACAAAATATGTGGTCAAGTGTTTCTGGCACTTGACAGTGTTCACAATTGGGACTGGTGCCACTGCAGCTGGTGACATGTGCGTAACGTCTTCTGTAGGCCACACCAAGACGAATCCGGTGGATAATAGTTGTGATGTGTCGCTTTAATTAAGGTGGCAAGCGTAACAACATTTCCGGGTCCCATTTGTGTAATCACCAGGTGTCGTCGTTCCAATTTCGTCCAGGGGTGCTATGCAGGATGGCCCGAGCTTCTCGGGCACATGAGTTTGCTCCGAGCTCACACTGCGGCGGTCATGGCACAAAGACAGAGCGGAGCGCGTGATAGCAGCATTGACAAAAACGGCTACATGAACGAGCGTGGCGTCAAAAACGCATGTGGGGCATCTGCGGCGGTAATCAAAGAAACACCGCGTGCGAACACGTCAGCGCCGCCACTCAGTCCACATTTCAACAGTGCAGCGACGTCGGCGTGATTGTCACGCTATCTTTTTGCCAACTCAGCATTGCGCCTCCCATAGGCGTGTTCGTGGGCTTTCTTCCACTCTCGGGCATGTTCTTTCGTTCCTCCTGCAGCATGGAAATTTCCACTCTCGAAGGCAACAAGGGTGCGCACGCTGCACTCTCGCGTAGCTCGTTTCGCTTCTATCAAAAATATTGCAGATAAATATACGGACAGGTTGTCACCAGGGGCGCTCGCATCATTGCGGCAACGCGGCTGCGAGTGGTACGTCGTGAGCGCGGTGAAATTGAATGCGAGACATCGCAGCCACGTGATGATATAACTTTTATTTCTTCGTGCGTGTGTGCACAGTCTGCGCGATAAAGCTGATAGATGAATCATGCCGCTCGCTGGCGTTGCGGCGTGAGCACTGCTCCTTGGAAAGCGCAAACGCGGCGGGTGGACCCGATCTTCGCCGCGGGCGCTGTCAATCAAACTGATTGACGCGTGAACTCGGGTACAAAAACTCGTTGATTCTGAGAAGGCCCCAGTTCAACTCGTGACTGTCATGGTGCCGGTGTGACTGTCAAGCGTTTCATGCGGTGGACGTTAAGCAGCACCTTCTTTGCATATAAAATAATTTGGCCAGCCTTTACTACTTGTGCAAGGGCTGGAGCCATAGAGGAGCTTGTGATCACCTAGCTTCTTCCGACGTTTTAAGTCGGTCGTCTACTCAGTCTGCTCGGTATACGCTTCGAAGTAAAGAACGCATCAGCTCCGTCTTAATATTGATTATACTAATTAGGCAGGACTTAATTACCATAATATTGAAGAGTTTTGTCTTGATTGGTAAGGTTTTAATTAAAACGACAATAATTACCTCGGGTGCAATTAGCATGATCTTGATTAGTATGCAGCTAAGTAACATAAACCTAAGTCGCATGATCTTGATTAGCATCATATTAATTAAGGTCTAATTAGGATGACTTTACTTAGCGTGCTTATAATTAACTTCGCGTTAATTAGCCTGGCATTAGTTAGCACGGTCATAGCTTTACATAGCTTCATTAGCATGGTCTTAGTAAGGTATGGCTTAATTAGCTCGGTCTTAGCATGCCTTGGCTTAATTAGCTTGGTCATATCATCTCTTGACTTATTTAGCTAGGTGTACCGCCCAGCCACTTAGCTAATCAGCCGGGCGCACGTCCTCGGGCAGCCAGCACACCATGAAGGGATGAAGAGGGCGCGCGCCAGTCGAGCAACGCGCAAGAATGTGCAGGCCGACCATGATGATCGTACACGTGGCCTCGGGTTTAGCTACGGTCACGATATTGTAAGGTGCTCGGCCGGAACTAATCTCAGAGGCCACCGTGCTAATTATTCTAAAGGATACTTAGCACAGACATTAAAAGCTTCAAAACGAATTTAAACAGCCCCTGCCTTTAAAAAATATCATCAGTAAACCTTTCTGGCACTTTGATTGCATGGGTGCACTTCTGCACTCAGTGGAACGACAAACAAATGAAAGAAGATGCCTCTGGTTTGAAAACACCGCAAACACCGCCCAATTTTGTCGACCGTCCTTGACGTGACGCCGCGTTCCATCGTAACCAATGGAACGCAGCGCGCGCTGATGGGTGGATCTGACCTTTTCGTACTGTTGGCTCGTTCAAAAGGGGGTGTCGCCAGAGCTCGGAAAGATCCCGAGTTTCGCCAAGCTCGGGCCATCCTGCATAGCGCCCCAGTGCTCCAGTGTTAGGATGCGCATTACACAGCGAAGCAGGGCGTTCGTGTCGGGTCGTGAAAACGCAATACGCACTTCAGGGGCACTATTGAGGGCGCTTTCAGCTTCAGCGCCTGCCTCTGCGTTTCCCATTACGCCGCAGCGCGCAGAAATCCACCGAAAGGTGACAAGGTGGCCATTTGTTGAAGCAATGTGAACAAGTTCTCCAATTTCTATAGCCAAAATGTAGTAGGGACCTGGCCTCATGACGCAATCAATGGTTAGCAAAGTGGGTTTGGCACCGCAGCAAATCCGTCCATAACCGTGGTTTCTCTCCAGAACTAACTATTATTGCCTGCCCGATAGCAACAAGCTCGGCGGCAGTTGATGTGGTTTTGTGGTCTACCTTGAACCATCAAGTGATATCCATTTGTGGAATGGCAAAGGCTGCTGCTGAGGTGTGTAGCGTGGTAGAACCATCGGTGTCAACGTGCAGAGAATTGCCGTACGTTGTGTAAATGTGATACAGGGTCAGTTGTCTATGGCTTATTGAAGAAACGAGGGACTTTTTCCTAATCCCAGCAACCGTAAGACTAACCCATTGCTTAGGCAGGACCCACGGAGGCATTCTAGGAACACTCGGAGGAGAAAATCTTGATGGTACAATATACTCATGCCGTGATATCGCTCTTGAGAGGCCGCAGTTTGGTGGGTGGAGGGGAGCGCTCATGAAAGGGAGGTGACAAAAACTTCAATGAAGGACGCTTCAGCTTTGCGTGGCTCAGTGGTGGAACAACTGCTTGACACGCAGAAGTTTGGGTTTGATCCTAACTCGAACCGACAATTATTTTCATCTTTCTCGATTTTTCGGTAAAGGACAACGCTGATGTTTCGCTCAGAACCAACGATGCAACACCAACGCCGACAACAGCATTTCTGCAAAACGAGCTCTTCAACGCTTCAGCAGCCCCTTCTGCACTTTTGGCCCGTTGACACATTATAATAGGCAGTTTTAGAATAGGGTGGGTATAGAGTTGCGTGAGCGTTCGTCGTAATTGCGTATGCGTCGTGCGCTATCATTATGAGTACGGAGGTTAAGTTATGGAAATAGCGTATCGTACCCAAATAACAATACCTTTACGTACCATATTAACGCGAAAGCCTTTAAAGGGGTGGTGCCATCAAATTTTGAGGCTATAACAAGCCTGTTGTGGGTTTCCTCTGTATGCAAGGACACTCCACATGAAGGGTCGGACGCAGCAAACGTTTAGAATATATTTTAATTCACTTCCAAAGTGTACCTAAATGCTCATTCTCCCGCTCGATGCCCATCGCTAGCGCATCAAAACTGACGTAGCTCTATGGGAAGGGCAACGAAAGTTGTAGTGACGTCACACCATATCTGTAGTGACGTGAGTGTCCTCGGGACCTCTGTTACCTCCAGAACGTACGTACCGGCAAAACATCGGTTGCTACATCACTTGCCGAGTTTCGATCGCTTCCTGGCGAAGTGCTGCGGATCTTCGCGCGAGCCTTGTATGGTCACGTGACCAAGCCTACTACACTGCTACGTCACTGCCCAACTTGGTGCCCAGAAACCGAAACCGAAAGTTGTCCGCACAAATAAGGCGATATTAAATTACTTAGCGAGAATACGTGAATCTTGGTGCGTGTATCATGCTTGCTAGAGCTATAAGAAGCGCTTGCAGCGAAGAACGCGCTAGCCACAAATTTGGTGGCACCACCCCTTTAATGTTTCATGCTCACATCCGTCCGTCCGTCCGTCCGTCCTTTCCGTCCGTGCCCTGGCATGGTGCCAGGTGGCTGCCGGGACGCGAAAACGGACGCCGGTCGCGTCGATCTCTACAGCGCTCGCGCTATGCTTGCGTAGCGTCGCTGTGGCCAGCGTGTCTAATCATGCGAGGAGGGAGACGCGTGCCTCGCGTTCCATTCTGACCGACCCCGTCTCAATGGGCACAGGCGTTCGCAGGGCACACTTTGGAATTGACGAAGTGTCTGTCATTTTGGAATTAGGAGCACACTTTGGAATTGACAAAGTGTCTGTCATTTTGGAATAAGGAGCACACTTTGGAATTGACGAAGTGTCTGTCAAAGGGACATCTTCAGGGCCGCAAGGACAAGACACTTCAGTGTCTTGTCCTTGCGGCCCTGAAGATGTCCCTCGAATAATTCCCCTTTTTGGACTGTCGAGAAAAACGCTGCTGACATAGCAAAACATGTAATTTCAAATAGTTAACTCGCAGTAGATATTAGACAAAAAAAAATAGCGCATGTTCTCAAGCACGGTTCTTACACAACCTAAGATTGTACTCTCTGCTCAGGAGAAGTTAATTGATTATCTATATTTGTTGTAACCTTAGCGCGACATTCGCCGCTTGAGTAAATACTTAGGAGTGTAGCAACGCCCTTGAATTCAACATACAGGCAGACCTAGCTGGCACAGCTGGCTACCAAGCTCGGTGGTTGACCCGAAAGTCTCGCGTACTGTCCGGGTAGCGGCGGTGACATTTCAGTGGAGGCGAAATGCTAGAGGACCGTGTATTGTGCGATTTCAATGCACCCAGAAGTACCCCAGATGCTCGACATTTCCCGGAACCCTCTGTTATGACCTGCCTTATAATAATTATGTAGCTCAGGTGCCTCAAACCCCGACTATTATTATTATTGTTATTATTATTATTATTATTATTATTATTATTATTATTATTATTATTACTATTATTATTCAACGTGTTGCTTGTCCGCAATGTCATTGCGATCATGTTGAAGGAGTGAGGCTCCTGCTTAGCGAGTAACCGCAGTGTGTGCCTAAAGTTAACGTTGGTTTAGCGTTGCTTCCCCTTGCGCAGCACATTTTGAGGAAAACACTTCCCCCAATGCATAAAAGAAACTGCAGTAAATAAAGATTGTGGCTTTTCAAGGTTTGCGGAAATCGCAATTATATAAAACTGGCCATGAGCTTCAGATTGTGATACAACGTCTGTGCTTATCACGTCCTCTGTAATTGTAGTTGATATTTCACGTTTTTTTTTATGGTAGCATGTGTCTAAAATTCGATATACTCAAACGTGTATGCGTTTTCCCTCATATGGGATTTTCACTCGTTTAGAGAACCAATTTCCTAATTCTTTTCGGTACCTTTCTGTACTGACATGCAGAACTCGGTTAATGTTTGTGATGTACCACCCTTTCATGTGGTTTTTGAGCTCGTAAGCTTTATTTAACCCATTAGGGACCGGTTTCTTTTTTTTATGAGTCTTCTGAAAGCAGATGTGATTTTTTTATCCTATCTACATCTGTATATATCGCACTGAAAATTTCATCATAAACGAGCTCTTAGTTTACCAAATATGGCCCGTGACCATATGGTCACGCTAGGCCCTTAGGCTACAGTAAAAATCACAGAGCGACGAATTTTGTTTCAGGCCTTGACACATCGCGAGAAAAAAATTGGGGATTTGTTGGGCACTGATTGTAAAATGACGTGAAGCACGCAGTGCATATGCCGACGTCGCATTTATTGCATTGTGTGGTCACCGTGCTGTTGCAGTTGTCTCTAGCGCACCTGCGCCTTTTGCCGTTAGGCACAGCTTCAACAAAGAGGACTGTTTGGTCAATCAAAATGTGGACCACAAGGCACGCTGTCAACAAGCGTCGGCGTTCTTCGACGGCCAGTTCCTTTTAACTTGGCGAGAAGGGGGGGGGGGGACGCAAAGCCAGCCCAGATATTGACATAATAGGGAGGGCGACGTGGGGGGGGGGGGGGCGCAAAGTCAGCCTGATACATTGACGTAATAGGGAGGGGGGGGCGCTGCGACGAGGCCTTCGCCCCCCCCCCCCCCTGAAGGGGAACCCCGCGCACGCTTATGCATACAATAAATTGGCACGCGAGGGCAGTGGAATCACCCTTCAAAGAGCATAAAACGAAGGAACGAACTTAACCAAAATAGGGAGCCTAAGGGCTTAGCGTGACCATATGGTAACACGTAAAATAACACGCTTGTTCGCGAGCAAGGCTTTGGTTATTCTACTTCAAATTTTCACCGGAGATGGCATAGTGCACGTACTTTACCGGGACATGTGCATCACGCTAGTGGAAGAAATAATACTACAAAAAAAAACTGTTTACCCAAAGGACGTTGTATGCCTACGTGCCGAAGTGTAGACCCACTATTTCGCGCCTGTTTTAGCAGTTCCCCAATAAACAAAGAAAAGTTCTGCCACATGGTGTCTGTAAGGAGCAGCCTGAGATATCACAATGCGTGTTGCCGTGATATTGGCGGGGTTTTTTACCCTGTATCAACTGAAAGGCTTCGACGGGATTTGCGTGACCATATGGTCACGCTGGTACCTAATGGGTAAACAATTAGCTATTGTAATGCCAACAAGAGTAACAACAGAAACGGAGTAACCAGCAAAGGAATCACGCGCGTTGTGCGGGAATTCTGCTGCATTTTTCAGTGACGCTGCGGTTCCCTATTTGAAGGTGATTTGCCAGCGTGCCATCTCTTCCAAGTAATGACAAGTTTCACGATGACTGATATCCGCGGTGCATGAAGCGAATACAAAATGGCTAGTAGATAAATTCAGAAATCCAGAACTCAAGAAGCGTGCCCTTCAATGCCATTAGCTCTTCAGGCTCCTATATCACGTGCCTGGTAAGCCATTGTATCACCTGTGTAAACACTGTGTCACCTGTGTAAACAGTGTATTACCCGCGCAAACACTGTACTACAGTTTATGTAATAACGGCTTTCCAAAAAAATATGTTGACATTTTACTGTACCTGCAGGTGAACCGTACACCTCGTACGAGGAGCTGGTATATACTTCCGATAATGGCAACTGCGGCATCTTCTTTGTAACGCATAGCTGGGGTTATAGAGGTACGCATATTTCTTTTATATTGCAGTCTATGTAGTGTGAATTGTATAATTGTATAAAAGACTATTTTGTAATTGCTTTGGTGTTAATGCCGGAATTAGATTGTGCTAGAAAAAAATGACGCTTTTATGGGCGGCACGTCCGCATTGTTTTTATGCACTGAAAATTAAATTTACCATCGTAGTTGGGAAGAGACTACTCAAAAGAAAGGTTCCCAGTCGAAACGGCCAGAATACATGTTAAATGCAATGTGCTTTTGCTCGTGCGCCTTAATATCGTATATATATATATATATATATATATATATATATATATATATATATATATATATATATATATATATATATATATATATATATATATATATATATGACGTTAGAGAACGGAGATACGTCGTGGTTCAGATGCCATTCATTTATTCTAATGCACGCGCACTTCGTCGTCGGCTTCTCCTACCATCGCCTTGTTCATACGTTCCCCTCTTCCCCCCTGCCCTCCAGAAAGTCTCAGTTCAGAAGGTACAAAATAACTTCGTAGTTTGCTAACATGAACAATGTCCGAGTGTCTACCTAAGGGCAACATGGAGCGGTTGATGTCATAGTTCACTGGTGACACTTTGCGTAGAATCTTGTAGGGACCTTTCATGACGGAACTC
>JALIZH010028253.1:0-15362 GCA_030522465.1 Rhipicephalus appendiculatus | reverse complement strand
ATTGATATTAGCGTATTCTTAAATCTTTTTCGTCATGCTTTGATTGATGGGTGCTTAAATGTCGGTGTTTGTACGGGGTTGTGGCCTTTTATTTTGTTCTAGTTAACAGCATTTTATTGTGCTGTCATATACTTGGTTGATGTAAACATAAAGTCGGGTTTTTTACGCAGATGTTCTCGTTTTTCATTGTGCAGGTCAGTTTCGGTTTCGGTTTTGTGGAGCGTGACGGACGCCGACAAGGCTAGGCCCTAAGGAGCTTCGCCCCTAATACAATGGTTGGATACTTTCCGCTTTTGTTATAGGATAGGCAAACAAGTATACACTTAATGTATCCTTATTCTTCTGTCATATCTGCAAATATCGAAAAAGAAGAGCAGGTTCTGCAGCTTACGGCGCGCACGAAGATGCCCTTTACATTGATCTCCTTGCTACCGGTGGTGCAACGTCATGTGCATTGTATTGCGGAGTGCACTCCCTTAAAGTACAAGCGCACTTGACGTGACTGCACATAAAAGAATCTAGCTTGAGCTTTACGTAAACTACGAATTAGTGCGCTTTAACATATTTTATGTAGTTAACTTATGTGCTTGTTAGAGTCGGCGAATATTTGCTGTATACTACCTCGGTCTCGGTGACTCGTCTGTTCGTTTGAAGCCTATGTCGCATACATATTGATCGCCTAAGAAGAAATAAGTGACGGACATCGTGCCCGATGACAACTAATTTATTTAAAGAAGAGCGCCTGGCCTTTTAAGAAAATGATGCCCAACTTTGTACCGAAGCACTGCTCGTGCAATGCGTTGCAGATAGCAGCAATGACGCAGTAAGGCAAAAAGCGTTGTGTTAGAGAGGACCATTATACTATAAGATACATCGGCTGTCATGAACTCAACTTTAAATACACAGCGCAGCAAACAGGACGCTAAGTCAGCGGAATGGCGAGACACATTTTCTACATTGTAAAATAATAATAAAAAAAACGACACACATAATGAATGGTCGCGATCTGTGCTCGCTAGACTGCCATGGCTACGGCATCAATTTCTGAAAAAAATGAGACCCGCCTCCTGTCCCGATAAACGGCACGTTTTATATCGCCAGACTAGTTTCGCTGCGGATACCAAGATGGCGCCTTCGTATGTATTTCAGCCTATATTCAGGAAGCAAAATGTGGCCCATATTTTACTTTATGAAAGGTCCGCGCAACAAGACCGGGGCGAAAAGAACGGCTGTAGTTTCGATGCAGAACCAATGCGCAAAGCTTGTTCAATACGAGTCGACCTTTATTCCTTCTACCTTTGCAAACAGCGTTCATTTGTTATGGGTGCAGCCTTGCGAAGATCACTGTCCAGAAATGTCGACGCGGCGCGCCTGCCTCGGTGCACTTGAAGTCGATGGAGGTCTCAAGTAAACATGCAATCTCTACGAAATGCTGTTCCTTCCGTACGACAAAAGCGAACAAAAATATTTTAGGTGAGCTTAATCCTTGACTTAGGTGTGTCGTAGTGGCACTCACACCTCGAAGTTCGTGGGCCCTAGTGTATTCCTATACCTTGGGCTAACCTTGTGTATCGTCCAGCTACCGAAAGGGATCCCGGAGGCCACGCAGAAAGAAGCTCGTGATTGAGATCTCCTCCGCTAGGTGTCGCAATCACCCTAAATTTTCTTAGTGTGTACAATAACAGAAAAAAAGAAATATTCATTGTGAGTTGCTTTGTTCATATGTTTTTTCAGCAGTAGCTGTTCATCTACAAACTGGCGTAACAAGAGCGGGAGACGGGCGATATCACTTCAAAACTTACACTGTACACGTACCGGAAAGCAAGGCCACTAAAACTTTTGCAGGAGAGCTAGTATATACCAATAGACCAGTAGATGTACAAATCAGCTTGTATTCATATATTTCTACTAATTCATATCCTCCTACTACGTAAGTTTGGGCAAGGGAGGACGGTTTGAACTTCATTAGTGAGAGCTCGGCGATTGGTATCACTCGCTAAGGCTGTTGCTGTTTTTATGGTGTTCTCGGCGCATGCATTCCTTGCTCGCAATCAAATTTAAAGCGATGCTCTTGTGAAACTTGCGGCACTTTGCTGATTCTACTTCTATGTCACCGTACAGCTTGCACAGAAAACCATGTCCGCATAATTAAACGGTTTGCCTACATATAGAACCTTATTTGTACCAGGCATTATTTGTGTATTTGGAGTCATTGTATATACCGAAGTCATCACCCGACATATGGAGTCACAAGCGAGGTGATACATTAGGCTTAAATCTCGGGAATGTCATTAAAAATTGATATCCTCTACCGCTTCATGTGTCAGAGGCCTCATGTGTTCTTTTCAAATATTTCACAGTGAAACAACAAACGGTTGCTATATACCACCCCTTAAAAAAATATACGCCTTCTGTATTACTAAAGACATGCTTTTCGAGAGTGTTTTTTTTTTTTTTTTTTTTTTTTTTTTTTTTTTTTTTTTTTTTTTTTTTCAATAAGTGTGGCGCTTCTGCTTGCGTACAATTTACACGCTCGGCGCTATAGAACTTAATTACTAGCGGACCCGCATGCACTCAAGATGCCTTTCTTTACTTGACCCGTGTACAAACTAAATTTTGAAGATTTCTTGTCCACGTGTTTCTCCAGAACTCACCTTCCATACGCCACCTACTTTCGGGCAAAGAAAACTTTAGAGCGTGTTTTGGAATCTAAAGAACGAACAGACAAGAGGTGCGGCTTCATGCTGAGTGTCTTGAGAGAAGTGCAGTCTTGAGATGTAGGAAGTGCGCACGTGACGTCCCTCTACGAAGGCGGAGCCGTCTGTCGAGCGAGGCACACTCTGGAGGGGTGCTTAGCTCTGAGGTAGATTAGGTTGGGTGCAGGCTTGCCGCGCTTTAATTAAGACGTTCAGACTTTCTCCACCTAGACTTGTCCACGCTTTTCTGCTTCTTTCGTATACATTCGCTCTTTAGGATTGTATTACGGATATTAGGCCTAATACCGGTACTAATCTCTGGAAACGAGACATGAATCATTAGAAAGAAACTTTGAAAAAAAAAAAAGAGATAGACCGGAGCAATGCTTGAGGAAGCAGGAAGACAGGTCTAACCTTCATCCAAGCTTGTCGGCGCCTTTCCGTTTGCGTTTTATACATTCGCCCTGTAGTAATGCATTACGAATATGAATACCTATACTAAGCTCCAAATCCGGAACACGAATCATTAGGAAGTAACTTTGAACGGAGGCATAGAATCGATCAACGAGCGATGGTAGTAGGAAGACAGATTTAACCTAACTCGAGAGCTAGGAACATGATAATGCGCTCTAAACACGAGTAAACTACTTCGATGTGAAGCCGCGTGTTTAATGCGATGTTCCAAATCCGGCGTTCCCTAGTCGCTGAACGTAACGAGTTGCGTTTCGTTAGAAAAGAAAACCTACTGCGGGTAGATTGTGAGAAGCGTCGCAAAAGCTTCGCACTACATTATTCGTGGAAATACCTTCGCGAAGAACATGCACGGATGTGCGCTCATCGGAGATTGAAGGGGTGAGGACAAACGAACTATCGGAGTCGCGGTTAAAGTTTCTGAAAAAATCTTTGGTTAGCGCTAACCGAAGATTAGTGCTAACCGAAAGTGCGCTGAATTGGGAACCACTTCATCGATGTTTCCGTATATAAACTAGCGCACATGCCGGTATTACCGCTGCCAGCCTTATACGCAACAACTAAGCTTATACTGAAGGTAATCTAGCCCGCATATTCAGGTGCTTTTGAGAATGCAGGGCTCGGTATTTTTGTGTTCTTTTATTTGCCAACCTCGCACTGCTATTCTTCACTTCCTGCGCTGACTCAACGCGTGGGTATTACTAGCGTCTATGATAGATGTGTGAGTATTTTTCCAACATTATGAAGTGACGTGCTTATCAGAGGGCTCTCTGTTCCTTCTCGTGTCGTTGCCTAATTGCGCTCCTTGATCAAGTACGGCATACTAATTCTTGTAGGAAAAGTCGGAGTGCTTGCCTTGTAACGCTGAGCAGTCCTTTACGACGGTGAATTATATAAAGGCGAAGGTAATGAAATGTTGTGAAATACACTTTTAAAAAACAGCTCTAGGATGTATAGTCTGATTTATTGGGAATGCAGGGTTGTGCAATCGCCTGCATATCTTAAGATATTTTTACGTGAGGACCAAAAATAATCAGAAGAAAATCAATAGTGTGTACCTGGATAGAGCTGCCTGTGTCGTTCATCTGAAATCTTACATGGTTTGTTTATTAGAAAAATCTTTACCGAAAGATGGGCAGGAAGTGTAAACAGAGGAGCTCGCCTCTGGGAAGGCATATAGCTGCGCAGAAACAAATTACGCCTGAAAAGAAAACATCCTGCAAGCAGGAACGAAGACTAGTTGAACTTTGGTCTTTCATAGCTTCGTTTAATAAACAGTGAAATATATAAACTGCTTGCAAACTCCTTCTCAACTGGAAGCAACCGTAAGCGCGTCAGACACCACCCGCGTTGGATAAACTGCTGACAGATTTATACGCGCGCGATCTGTACAAACCGAGGTACCTCTTAAGCCAAACCTAACCTTGAAAGCACGCCTGAGATAATAATCTAGTTCCGTGAAGCATCAAGTAGTGAAAAGACGGCAATATAACGCGCTTACACCAAATGCAATACATTACCTTTTAATGTCAGTTTGGCTGCTTTGGGTGCTTCACAAAAGAACCTACAGAAGCCATGAATCGCATTGCCTAGGAACATTTTCTTAGAGTTGAGCACCGGGTGCGAGTAAGCTGTCAAGTGAAGGCCTCTTTGAGAACGTATAGCCTCACGGGCTTTAAAAAGCACAATGACGATACATTCCGTCGGCACCTCCTACGAGGTCTGTGCAATAGCGAGGAACCGTCGAGTCCCGCAGTACATCTGAGTCGCTGGATTTATTCCCTCCTCCGGGATGCCGCAATTCCTAAAGCTGTTTCTCGAGGGTGTTTTGCAGGAAGAGAGGAAAATCTTTCTTTGCAGAGGAATACGCGAATCGCGATACTCACATACGACGAAGGAAGTGTAATATGAAGAAACGAAAATATTCCACTTGGCGATATTCAGCAGAAAAGTTTTACCTCCTTAAGAGGTACCGTTTTCGAGCGGCACAGCAAATTATTGGAGCAGAAAATAATTACAGCCATTCAGGGCCCTTGGCATCGTCAACCCATCACCGGAGCTAATGTTGTGGCGCCATCTGCCCAATTGACATCGAACCACTTTTACCCCTCGGCACCGCGTCGGTAGTCCTAGTAGCATAAAAGAAACACTTGATCTAAATGCTATGGCAAAATGACATTTGATGCTTTTGCCCTCTGCGTTAGGGAGACTTAGCGATGACAGATTATACCCCTTATTTGTTGCTCTACGGGTAGAGAGCCAGTAAACAGCAAGGAAGGAAGGAAAACAAGAGAGAGGAAAGGCAGGGATGTTAACCAGTTTGGCATAACCGGTATGCTACCCTGCACAGGAGGAAGGGATGAGGGAGATTGAAAGATGATCAAAGAAAAAGAGAGGAGCACACACGCACACACGTAACGTCACAGCGCAGAGCGGCAGTCCTGTGCAGTATACGCCATCATTAAGAGTTTACAGCCGCTCGTGCAAGTCTGTGAGTGAGTGAGTAAAAACTTTATTGAAAATGTCCGGCGGTATTGTGCGGGGCGGGGCTAGATGCACCCCAGCCTAGGTGACGGCCTCGAGTCCTTGGACACGGGCGGCTTCCTGGGCGTGCCGGACGGCCCACAGTTGATCGGCGAGGTCATGGCTGAGCAGAGCCGCCTCCCATCGCGCCTCGCGGTTCGAGACTGCCACGTCTACCCGGTTCGTAGGGGACTGCTGCTCGCTACCGGTACACTCCCACAGCATGTGCTGCAGCGTCGCTCTGGCTCCGCACACTTTACAGTCGTCGGACGTATAAATGTCTGGATAACAGAGGCGCAGAATCACTGGGTTTGGGTACGTGTGAGTCTGTAATTGCCTCCAGGCAACCTCCTGTTTCTTGTTTAGTTTGTCGTGTGGTGGTGGATATTTGCATCTGTTCAATCTGTAGTGTTGTGTGATGTCTCTGAAAGTGGTCATGCGATCCCCGCACGTCCACTCCTTGCCCTTAGGAATTTTAGTAATGCCTTGGTTGATTGTATTCTCGATGGCTGGAGAATAGTTTGTAGCGTCATCGTTCTGTTGTCGAGACGAGCGAGGGCGGATGAGAGGACGTGAGCCTGGGCATGTTGGTATTCCATCTTAACACCTATAGCGCACAGAAGGGACAGAAACACAGAGATACGACGTGGACGCAGCGCTAACTTCCAACAAATGATTTATTTACGAAGCAGTCACGTGAAAATATAGAAAAAAGCAAGCAACGCACGCAGGCGCATAAGTACGAGATTAAAAATATTATAAACATCATGACACATGTAAAATACATGGAGGATGGTTGCGTTGACAGGTTCTGGTGGTCTTGTACAGGTTCCTGTGTACTGACATGTTATCGTTGACTGCACGTATTTTACATGTGTCATGATGTTTATAATATTTTAAATCTCGTACTTATGCGCCTGCGTGCGTTGCTTGCTTTTTTCTATATTTTCACGTGACTGCTTCGTAAGTAAATCATTTGTTGGAAGTTAGCGCTGCGTCCACGTCGTATCTCTGTGTTTCTGTCCCTTCTGTGCGCTATAGGTGTTAAGACGGATGAGAGGGATCGTCTCTGCACAGCGTAGCGAGGACAGTCGCAGAAGATATGCTGCAAAGTCTCCTCGGTACCGCAGGCGTCGCAAGTAGCGTTGTCGGCCATCCCTATACGAAACGAATAGGACTTCGTGAAAGCCACTCGAAGCAATAAGCGGCAGAGCATAGTTGCCTCTTTTCGGTGGAGTCCCGATGGTATATCAAATCGCCGCAACGCGTTTAGGTGGTGTTGCCGATGGTTTTGCCTTCTTGGTGCATTCAGTGTTGCGATATCCTTTGCGATCCTTTGAAGCATGGCAGCAGCATCAGACCTTGAAAGGGGTATAGCCTCTTCCTTGTCGCCTTGCAAAGCTGACCGGGCAGCACTGTCGGCATGTTCGTTGCCAATCACACCGCAGTGACTTGGCAACCATTGATATGTCATGCAGAAGGACTTGTTTTTGGGCTAGTTGGTGTTTGCTTATGATCATGATGTAGCGCGAAAAGACACAACGGACACAATGTACTGTTGATATGTAATCTTTGTCTAGCGCCCCCCTGTAGCCTGCCGGATGTCGCTTTCGCGCCTGCGCGTTTGGAACAACACATATATTCTGTGTGTCTTTAATTTTTTATTAAAGTTGTCAGTAGCGCCTGTGGTTTGTGGTTCTCTGTGTCCGTTGTGTCTTTTCGCGCTACATCATGATTATATTGAAATGTCACTTTTGCCCCTTCTCAAGTGACGTATGAATGAGGTGTCTTATCTCAAATATCAGTTGTTCATATGGTCCACGCCGCAGGGCTGACAAGAGAGATTGTAGCGCTGCTTTTGAGTCGCTAAAGATTGACCATCGCTGCGGTTGTTCGCGATTGACAACACAAAGTGCAGCGCGAAGAGCTGCGAGTTCCGCAGCCGTTGATGTTGTTGGGTGGTCGGTCTTAAAGCTAATATTTACACCTCTCGCTGGGACAACCACTGCTCCGGACGAATTTCGCATGGTCGTTGAGCCGTCGGTGTAAATATGTATGTGGTCGGTGTATTTCTCATGCAGTAGAAGAAGAGATAGCTGTTTCAGAACAGGCGATGACAAATCGGTTTTTTTCTTGATTCCTGGTACACTGAGGTGCACTGCAGGACGAATCAAACACCAAGGTGGAATCGATGGTTTGGATGCGGGGCTGAAGCCTGAGAGAGAGAATAAGGGTAGAAGAAAAGCAGGGAGGTTAACCTGGGCTGAGCCCGGTAGGCTACCCTGCACGGGGGGAGGGGGGGAGAGGGAAGAAAAGTTACAGAGTAGGAGAGAAAAGTTTGACTTCACAAACGACGAATCAGTCCGGTGTCCTTGAGAAACCGCAACAGCGCTTTCGTTGCCTTGTGGAGCTGTGATGGGCATCCCCATGGTCCCAATACCTTCTCGACTGTGAAAACTCTTCCGTCCAGTTGATGTAGCCTGAATTTGGATGGAAGCGGATGGTCTGGGCCGTAGGGCGGCTGCCATGTTGCTGTCATCGCGGTTAGGGTGGCTATTACGGTTACCAGCCGGTAATCGCTACAGCAAATCAGAGAATGCGAAGTGCGTGCGAAGTGCATGGCTAACGTACCGTATCGCTGTAAAACGTAATGCAAGAAACTCAGCTAAAGCCCTTGTATCTCGATGATAATGAAACAGTTACGGCCGCAATTATATTATATGCTGCGCAAGGATACCACCTGTTTACTCGTCGTAGCTTAGGCAATGCTGCGAGAAAATTTACACCATCTTCCCAAAGGGAACCCTGATGGGACGCGAAGCAGCAGCGTTGCGCATGGGAGCTGTGGAGAGGGTGAAGCGAGAGAGAGGTGACACGTACAGACATGTTTCAACGCGTACGTTAGGCGCGCATCAGGCGGCAGCTGCGGGCGCTGCGGCGAGCGCGCGGCAGGCGAGGGAGAGAGTGACGTCAGCGCGCACTGCGATGGGAGCGTGACGTCAACGCGCAGCTGCGGCGTGACCTACTTGGCACCGCTCCAACACCTGCGGCGAGGGGAGCGCGTTGCGGCGCGTTCGTACGGACGCACGGACGGAGGGACAGCGTTACACAGCCTAGTCAAAGAGCTGCTTCGCATCTAATAGTTGTGACATGAAGAATAGTGCGTAGCTGCCCCAATTTTTTTTTGCGTGATTTTTTTTCATAAAGAAGTAACCCATCCTCGATATTACGCCAAGTGCGATTTCTTAATATCTATTCGAAACTATGAATTGCAGAGGCAGTTTTTGGCATATATTTTCTTCCTTTCGAATATCTTAAATTAAAAGATATGAAGGAGTTTCCACGATAATCGTCCTGAGATGCAGGTGATGTGGTCGCCTATATAGTTTATTAGATTTACTGACAAAATTCTGCCAGAAATCAGAGAAAACACGGGGGCTTTTCATTATCGCTTATGTTTGGAGCACCCATAAAGAGTTGGCTCCACGCACATTCGTGGTCCTTTGGCAAGATCGACGATACATATGCGCTGTAATCAGTGCTCTAAATAGACAACTCCTACTGAACATGGTAAAAGCGATTCCTCGTAACTTGTGTTTTGCCCCGTCGAATAGAATAGGTAGAGTATAACACTCTATATCGTTCACCGTATATTAAGGAGCAAGGCTTACATTTAGAAGAATGGACTGTTGGGCCAGTTGGCATTCCATTATTATGGAAACTGCGCGAAATCCCCTGATAATGAAGCCTTAGATGTCTCATCGAATGCGAAAATGGAACGTCGGCGTCATCACGAGCGACGCAAAAAATTATAATCACGTGATAACGTCGCCAACTGACGTCCCAGATCGTCAAGGAAGAAAAAAAAGAAAGGGAGAAGGCAGAGAGGTTAACCAGAAAGACTTCCGGTTGGCTACCCTACACCGGGGATTAGGGAAGGGAAATAGAAAGATGAGAAAGAGAGAGGAGGGAAGAGAAGGAAAGAGAGAGAGAGAAGCAGTGGATTCACTGCAGCGTCTCTGATTTTCGGTGCAGTTCCCAGATCATTAAAATTTATATCAACATGACGTCACATAACGTGACGTAATCACATGACATCATCGCTTGGTCCAAGGTGGCCCGATCTCGGAAGCAGTGCAAAACCACGTGACCTGCAGAAAGCTTGCAACGCCTCTGATCCCAAGGAAGATATTAAGGCGAAAGCCTTTAATGTCTCATGCTCACGTCCGTCCGGTGTCTGTCCGTCCGTCCGTCCGGTGTCCGTCCGGTGTCTGTCTGTCTGTCTGTCTGTCTGTCTGTCTGTCTGTCTGTCTGTCTGTCTGTCTGTCTGTCTGTCTGTCTGTCTGTCTGTCTGTCTGTCCGTCCGTCCGTCCGTCCGTCTGTCTGTCTGTCCGTCCGTCCGTCCGTCCGTCCGTCCGTCCGTCCGTGTCCGTCCGTCCGTCCGTCCGTTTGTCCGTCCGTCCGTCTGTCTGTCTGTCTGTCTTACTGTCTGTCTGTCTGTCTGTCTGTCCGTCCGTCCGTCCGTCCGTCCGTCCATGTCCGTCCGTTCCATCCATCCGAGCTCTGGCACGGAGCCAGGTGGCCGCCGGGATGCGCAAACGGACGCCGGTCGCGTCGGACTCTACAGCGCTCGCTCTTTGCTTGCGTAGCTTCGCTGTGCCCAGCGTTTGCAATCATTCTGACCGACGCCGTCTCAATGGACACAGGCGTTCACGGAATACACCTTCGAATTTACAAAGGGCCCGTCAATAGACGTCAGACTCTGGAGTTTTGCAGACACGTAGCGCCACCTGTCGGAGCAGTTTTGGGTAGTGCAAAGTCCGGCTCCCTTGCACAGTTTGCTGTGCAACCAGGTGCAACTAGCCAGTGGGAAACAACGATTGACCTAAATATTTGGTGTGTTGGCGCATTGAACGCTCAGAAAAAGAGCTACGAATTTCTCTCCGCTAGTCGGACGCGCAACCGAACCCCCATGAAGTGCGTGCCAGAACGAAGGCGAAAACAAGAGCAGACGCAACAGTTCTGCGCGCTACAAGGAAAGGCCTCAGTCGACGCTACTGTTGCGTTGTGAATTGCCACGGACGTAAAGGACTTCAGTTTTACCGATTTCCGTAGCTGTTTGCACGAAGCAGAACTGGCAGAACGGCGAGAGCTCTGGATACGGGCCGTTGCGAATGTGTTGGGTAAGCGAATTACTCGCGTTCTCCACAGCCGGTCGCATGAGAAAGTGTGATAATGTGGTTCTCATGTTAGTGTTTTGAGTAGCCTTGACGTAGAACCGTGGTAACCTTGACTATGAAGCTCAGCAGAGCCTCAGACCGCGGTGCGCGCCGTGCAGCAGTTAAATGCAGACTGGTGAAGCGCGCAATAAACATCGCGCACTCCGCGACTACACACAGCATCGCGCACGTAGGCATTGAAGGTTCAAAGTTCCGTCTTTAACAAGCAAATGCTAACAGGTGCGTCATAAACGTAAGTCGCAAAATGTTCGTCGTGACCACCGTCAGGTTTTTCTTACCCGTGGTCTCCGCGATTGCCGGAGCTATCTCGGAGGCCACGGTTTTGCCTTTCGACACCGAGAAAGTGGACACGCACGTATCCCCATTTGCAGTGTATACAAACGTAAGACAACCGTCAACCAGAACATTCGAAGACGCGTAATAAAATAGTTCAACGCACAGGAAGCGAGAGATGGATGGAGAATGCAACTGCAAAGGCGAAAATCGCCGGGACCATTCGTGCCTGATAAAGCGAAATTTGTACCACTGATCATAAGAAACATTGCTCGTGTACGTATTCATCGCTTTGACATTATGTATATGCCCAAATTTAACGCATTTAGGCGTTACAGAACGCACGTCGGAGTGCCTCGAACTCGATGTCATGCGATGCTCGCTTGCGCTTGCGAGTTGCAGCACGCCGAAATAACTGAAACATCTTTTGCATTGTAGCCGCAGTTCACTTTGATGAGCTTACTACTTTTCTGAAGCGAGGGTGGATTGACGGAAGAAGCTTTCCAGGTCCTTCATTTTTAGGAAACAGCCCTAAACACCAGCGAAAGAGGAGGGTTCTATAGTGGCCTATGCACATTGGCTTGCGGACGGCTCCCTTTGCACTACCCAGTTATGGCCAGGGCGGCGATGAGAGCGCTGGTGGCGGCGTTTTTCGCGGCGCCGCCTGGGCAGAGTCTGACGTCTGTTTAAGCGCTGGAACGCTATGGCGTTTGCACAATGCACAAAGCGCGAGAAAATACTAACGCATGCGAACGGAGGAAGATTAGTCTCGCGTCTCGCTGCGACTCGCGGTAAAAAATTAAAAAAGAAAACACGCACACATTCGCTTTGTGTGTTATCCCACAGAGTGTAAAAGAAAAAAAAGACATGGCATAGTCAGTGGAACGGCCACACGCTTTCGCCGAACACACTTTAGAATGTACAAAGTGTCCTTCAATTTTTGATGCCAAACACGCTTTTCGGTGGTCATGTGATGTGCCTTGCATGTGACCGTTGCACACGTTGACGAACGCCAGAAAGAAGAGGAAAGATGTCGTGCCGATGCCGCTCTAGAAAAACGCTCTAGGAAAGGCCGCAAGCTACAATAAAGCTCTTCGCCTGTGCATCACTTAACTGCCAAAGGATATTTTGCGTGGTTTTTATTAAGCTTGCCAACACTCCTCGTCGATTCGGCAATAACTCGGCCGGGTATGCGCCACAGCAATTGGGCAAGTCCACCACCGAGTACTCGTCGGCCATGGTGGTGTAGCGGTTACGGTACTCGACTGCTGACCCGAAGGTCGCGGGTTTGATCCCCGCCGTGGCGATCACAATTCGATGGAGGCGAAATGGCAGAGGCCCGTGTACTGTGCGATGTCAGTGCACGTTAACGAACACCAGACGGTCGAAATTTCCGGAGCCCTCCACCACAGCGCCACTGATAATCATACCGTGGTTTCGGGACGTTAAACCCCAGACATTCTTATTACCACCGGGTACAGGAGGCGCGAGGGACAGCGAGGACAGTAGAGGGAGAGAGTGGAGCGAAGGAAAGTCAGGGACAGTGGTGACGAAGGATGGTAGAGCCTTGGTTGGGACAGAGTAAAGCCTAGTAAAATGAGGAGTGCCGAGGCAAGGAGCCGGGAAGGAGGAGGGAGTCGAGCGTTAAACGAAAACTCCCCTAGTAGTCCCAAATGTTGCCACAACGTTGCCGCAACAATGAGAAGGTTGCTTTAACGTTGCGGCAACATTGCTTGCACCAGGGTCTGCTCGGTGAAGTGGATAAGAGGAAGGAAAGTAAGGGGAGAAGTGAAAGAACAAAAAACTCACAGGATCCCTCATGCATTCATCTGAGACGACTCGAAGGCGAAAGCCATATTCATTTTCTTTTCAGTCCATGTATCGATCCTGACCCGCCCCCCCTCCGAAAGCTATTTGCACCTATTACGTTTTTGCACTGACTTCAGGATCGGAGGCACCACATCTGGCCTCGCACTGCCTCGGTGATCCGCCCACCTTTGACTAAGCTACGATGACATTCGATGACGAGATCACGTGAGTCACGATATGTGACTCCATATAGTGACGCCGTGATGTCGTCGTAATTACGTCACAAATTTTGGCGATTTGTGACGTCAACTCTACATTGTCGAAATTTCCGGAGCCCTCCACTGCAGCGTCCCTGGTAATCATATCGTGGTTTTGGGACGCTATACCCCCAGATATTCTTTTTACCACCGGGTACAGCAGGCGCGAGGGAAAGCGAGGACAGTCCTAGACTATCCTCGAATGTCTACTGGATGTACAGTTGATATGTGCCCACTACGCTGTAGTTCTTCCTTTTGATAATTGGCGAGATACCCACTACTCGTCCGTAAGGTGCCACGTGCACGTGCGCATCGGCACACTTTGTAATGGGTAGGCAGCTTAAAACCACCCACTCGTAGCGCAGTTCACTTGTTTTGACGCCTGGTGCGATTCTAGGATTCTCTCCCGCAATATTACATGCGCTAAGCAGACTCGTCCCACTACATGACATCCATATGAATGAATGAATGAATGAATGAATGAATGAATGAATGAATATTAAACTTTAATTTCAAGTCCGGCTTCTTCGGGCGAGGCGGGGGGGGAAGAGGGGATTGCCCCCTGTTCCGTCCCACTCTCCGTCAATGATGGCGGTGCCTCAGATGACGGCGGGAAGTCCTTGGACCAATATATGACATCCATATAATCTTTTTTTTTTTTTTTCAAAACAGATTCAGCAAATATAGCGGATCTGTGGTAGAACACCTGCTTGCCACGCAGACTGCCTGGGTTCGATCCTCCCTCGGACCCGAACATTTTTATTATATATTTTATTTGCATCTTTCTCGATTTTTCGGTGACGGACAAGATGTTGATTTTTCGCTCACAACCAAAGACGCCGATGCTGACGCCGGAATTTCTGACAAACGGGCTCTTTAACGCTATCGCGCTAATAACATTTGTTTACGAGGCTTAACTTGAATCCGTGTACCCACGGTCTGAAAGGGAGCTTCGTAACCACTCGACTATCCAGGCTCCAAGCATTTTGCTCCAATGGGCGAGATAAGAAGAAAAAAACCAGGGAGAAAAAAAAAGAAATATGAAAAAGAAGAAAGAGAGAAAGTAGCAGAGACAAGTAAATAAAGAGAAATGGAGAGCCTCAACTTGGCTTTCCCAGGCTTAACTGCTCCTCTCTATGTTCATGTGGCTATGTTAGGCTTAACCGGCTATCTACAGGCTAGGCTTGTCTGGTATGTCTTGTCTTATAAGGCTCTATATCTTGTCTTGTCTATATAAGGCTGCCCAGCTCCGTTGTGACTTCAGGTTTGGCACCACCAGCGCGAAGCTGCCCTTTTTTTTTTTTTTTGCTTTTATCTGCTTAGCTTGATGTGGTGGCTTGTTCTTCGTGGGAAGAGCTGATATTGCATTGACGTGCCATCACCGTTCCGGGTATTTTCTAGAGTGGGGCGAGCAGAGTGTTCAGAGCCAGCCGAAGGGCAATGAACGTTTTTTTTAACACGAAAGTGTTTTATGCCGGGGTTCACCAAGGCTCCTCTGACGTATTTCCGTCACGGAATATGACGTTGTAAAATATAAACTAATATATTTAGATCACAGAAAAATCTAGAAGAAAAAGTTCCGTCACCGGTCTTCGAACTTACGACCTCTCGCTCCGCAACGCGTGGCGCCAAACCACTCGGCCACGGGAGCGTACGTTCCCCTGCTTGCTAACGGCAAGCTATTTATATACACCATATACTGTTGGCGGGCCTCAGAGCTCGTAGACTTCAGCGCGTTTTCGTCATCTCAAGCGAGATGGCGCGATGGTGGCACGGAGTGCGCGCGGTGCGCGCTCTCAAAGTCATCGCGCCTCTCGCTGCGATGAGCGCGCGCCTCCATGGGGCGTGGTTGCTCGTGCGCGCGCGCTTATCTCGCTTTGTACGGCTTGTCCGTCCGCCGCAAGTTTGTTTCTTTTTTACTTTATCATCTTGTGCCAACTACAGGAATATTACATCTAGCATATGTTGCATTCGTTAAATTTCTCAATTCGTTTCTCTCTCACTATACTTCAAAAGTTCGTAAAAAGCGCTAGATTTAATTTCTTATCGCAAACGAAGGGACATAAACATATAGGAAAAGAGGAACGAACTAC
>JALIZH010028252.1:0-17698 GCA_030522465.1 Rhipicephalus appendiculatus | reverse complement strand
AGAATGAATAGAGGAAAGGTAGGGAGGTTAAGGCGGCGGTCTCACTCCGGCTAGAATTCCTGTATATGCTACCTTTAGGTAGCAGAGTTGCATAACTCTTCCTTGCGCCGCTCGCGCCGCTATTCGTCGAGTGCCATCACGTGGCGCAAAATGACGTCAAATGTTCAATTTCGCGCGGCGAAGCCAACTTTACGTGCCCGACGGCGCGGCGCCCACGCCGACTAGTTTCCGTCAGTTCCATCGTGATTGCCATTAGCGGTTGTCGAGCGTTTCAGCGTGCGTGCGTTCGTCGAGTGTGTGCTTTGTTTATGGGCTCCATACCTTATCGAAGTGTTCGAAAGTACGTCGTATTGACAGTTGTGCGCTACACATGACTGGGTGCAGTGCACCTAACTGCACAAACCGCACAGGAAATGGGAATGCGCGGTTCACGTGGACATTTGAAATGAGTTTGAAGCTACTTTTCTGTGCCACTTTTTTCGAACAGTGAATTAGTGGTGAATGATGGTTAATGAAATGACACTTTGTCAGTGGTCGCCAGCGTAACCGCACGCGCAATATTTTGTCGACGGCCGCTGATCAGCTGGCATCGGCGGCCAAAATGCATTCTTATTGTCGACCGTATACGTTCGTGAAGTTTCCTTCAAACGCCCTTCAAGACAAATATTTCTCGCCTTACGTCCAGGGGAGAAAAGCTCGTGTGCATGCTGAAAGTAATCGCGCCGCTTTTCGTTGCTAAGTAGTGCTCAGAAAAGCGAACTTTTGAGCTGTTCGGTCGTAGCATGCATATGAAAGCTGTGATGGTGGAATCGGCCCACCTCTGTAAAGTTCTCTGTGGACGCGATACCTGCGATTCACTTATGGCATCTATGAACTAACTTTTCAATCGCCTAATTCAAATTTCATTGACTCCGCCACCTTTAGTGCACTTCATGTGCTTTGATTCGCTTTAATGCTCACTTGTTTCACTTCATTCACATTTGGTTGTGCGTATGAGCCACTGCTCACGCCCTGCACTGCACCCGGGATTGGCCGAACGCTGCAAAACTGTTGTTCTTCGCGTCGTTTTGTTCGCGGACGCGATCTGTTAGAACCTGTAGCAATATAAAGCTTCGCTGCAAAAGTGGAACCTTGCGCAGCGCGTGCGAATCATTCTGCGGCAAGTCGCCCGCACCGGAACATCGCGCCGTATTTGTCTCCTGCGCGCGCGACGAGCGGCTTCACTGCACAGCCGTTGAACATAATGGCGGACCTATGCGCAACTCTGCTACCTAAAGGTAGCATATACAGTAACTCTAACTCCGGCGGCACGAAAGCATAGTTTTCGTCACTTTTCCAACTGACGCGGCGGCTGTTCTCCTTGTTTTACATAGTTGAAATATATATCATTGAAAAGCTTGATATTTGCACATTTCAAATATATCCATTAAAAACAAGTCAACTTTTAGAATTTTGAGATGAATAACCAAAAATCAGCGCTATCTACACGGTTTTGGCTGACTATGCCTCAGCAGTGACCATTTTTTGAGAAATGTGCAACAGTTACAGCACTGTTACTTGCACAGCACTTTCAAGACATATTTATCTATTTCCTCAACGTAGCAAATTGATGTAGGACCGCTGCTTTATTGTTGCTTAGCTTTTGAAAACAGCTAAATTTAGTAACTTTCGCTGTAGACTGTCCGCTAACTACGCACCCGAGAGAGTTCATTTTCGGAAACCGTATAGAAGATAACATTTCTCATCGGAATCCTTAATTTCATTGATGTACGGGCTTTACTTTTTTAATTATAGTGATTTGAATTTGGCAATATTTTCAATATAGGGACCTACCTTGGCCCATTTTTGTGGAAAGCTACTGAAGTTCTGTGGCTGAATTTCCACATAGAGGAACTAGAGCCCCCAATCTATTTCCTCAACGTAGCGTTTTTCAATAAAGCTAGCAGAAATGAGAAACGGAGCGTGTAAATTGTCTTAATTTATCGTGCCGCAAACGGCAACAAAATCGCAATAATCTTCAAACTGCGCTGACATCTCAGCATGCATTGCTTAATATACAACAGTTCCGGTCTCCTGATATAACTATACACGCGAATCACACACAGATACTGCAAGACCACTGAGAAATCTACATTATTTTTATCACTACAACGAAAATCTTCCTTTGGCGCCATCTAGACGGACATAACGAAAGCGCTGAATTGGAAAGCTCCCCGTCTTCCCGAAGGTGGCGTGCGAAAACATTTTACCTCAGGGAAGAATGTCTTTTCTAGCTTCAAACTGTGCACCACCATCTGTCCCCACCCAACTAGCCCCCCATTGCATGCTGCTTGAGCCCGTCTTTTTTTTTTCTTTTTGCCTACCCTCAGCGTTTCGTGGGCTGCGCGGGAGAGCGTGAAAACAGGTGTGCAATCCTCGGAGAGGTTGGGGTGAGGGTCGTCAGGTGAAAAGGAAAGCCGTATCCTTGGAAGGTCCCTTGTGTGTGGAGGGGTGAGCAACGACAGACAAAAGAAAGCAGAAACACGGACAGTGCGTGTGCGATACAAGCGAACTAAGTACACGTGCGTGGGTGACGTATGTTTTGAATACCACCTTACATTTTCCTTTTTTCTTTTTTTACAAAAAATGCAGTTTGCCAGAAGGGAAGTTGGCTGGGCTTGTTGGTATGAGCCCTTTGCAATAAACAGCATGAATACGGGACGAAGCACACATAAAGGAATGATATCAAAACTGTTTTGTACTTGCTGAGTGTTCCTTTGTCTCATCGCTACGAACCAAACAAACCAAATGTGGGCCAGCCGAACTACGGCGCAGCACGAGTGCGTGTCGCGAAAGTAACCCATCACGGTCAACCGCGCTTGCTGTGCTCTGAACTTGCTAGATTAGGCTACAAGCTCGAGGACGCGGGTTCGATTTCCACATACGGCAGGCGCATTTCCATGGCAGTGCAACGCAGGAACACCCGTGAGCATATTTCCGTGCACTCCAAGTGTTCAGGAGTACCACATGAAGGTGTTCCCCATCAGTACATCAAGCTCGCTCCTAAAGGACACGGGCGCTTGCGAACTCTTCCATTGAAGACGGCTGTGAATATCCGTCATTGGTTTCAATAAACCACGGAGCCAAAGAGTATTTGTTGCGTTGCTGACTGCAGGAACACAGCCTGGGTTCTTGCAAATTTCAGCCAGTAATAACGAAGCGGCATGAACTTCTGCTGACTGCAGGGCATGGTGTAAGGAAGATACTTTGCGGCAGGGATAGCAGGGCGGCGCTAGAATCCTTTCCTTCTTTTCATCCTCTTTTTTTTTTTTAGCGGGGAGCACCCTCGACAAGTGAGTTCCTTCAGGACAACAGGAAGGAGGGAAATTTATGCGCTGTGTTCTGACTATGTTCCCTCATGTGGGAAGGGGGGTGGGGTGCAAAGTAGGGCAGGCGAACATATGTAATGGTAGACGAGAACCGCGCACGAATATATACAATACCCTTTACCAGAAACGCCAAGTCAAGGCAACCGCAGTGGTGAAACCAATTCATATTTCCTATGCAGTGAAGGTTTACACCGCTCAATCTAAGGATCGCTACCCCAGGTAGGCGACTTGTTGCTGGTTTTTTTTCACTGTCAATTTAGAACAACATGCAACAAGTGGTTACCCTGCATCCGCTCCCCGCTTCTATCGCGCGCACATTTTTTGACAGCTGTTCCACGTAACGGCCTAAGAACTGCGATCGTGTTTTGCGCAACATTTTGCGTGTTTCTCCGATTAATTACTCTTGCTTTCCCTGACTGAACTTTGGGGATCGGCACGCGGTTTCTGTCTGCCCAGTATATACAGCTCGAAAACTTCACACCTAAATTTGTGTACCTAAATTCGGTAAGCCTCGGCCGTGTTTGTGGTCACCCTGTGGCATGTGCGGGTGCACTATTCATCGGGATTTTCCGAATGGTCTGGCGCTCGATTTTGTATGTTTCCGCCCTAAATAGTAAGCCTCCTATGTTTTTTTAATTATTCAGTAAACCACACCAGGCCTTAGCTGTCGGAACACAGTGGCATTCAATGAGTAGCCTATACGGCCGGGAATCATAGGCGCATGCCTCTAGGCTTGTGTTGCTGCACTGGCGGCAGAAATCAACAGCTGCTCCTCGTAATCCGCGCAGTGCATGTCGTGCTCGCGCCCTAACATCTCTCTATCTTTGCTCAGCTCGCCGCTTATGCCTGAAGGAGAAACGCTGCGGGAATGCAGCAGCGGCTAACAATTCAACGTCTTTCGTAAGTCTGCCTATTTAGAACTGGCGATGTCTGAGGATAGCGGATCGTAGACTCGTAGCGTGAGCCGCAAGGCTGACGAGCGGACGTGGCTGAACTTGGGCTTGCGCCTAGTAGCCGGACAGGAAGGGGAAGCGTTTATGAAAACGATAAGTTTATAACAACTATAGTGGTATCGTTATTCATAAAACTCGCTTACACGAATGCCACAAATGTGCATCGCATTCATACGAACTATGGCAATTTGCTGGGAAGACGCATTGCACTGATGCGTCGGACAGGGATGTTTTTGCCAGTCCTGGTCTAATCACAGGCCGTAAATCACGAGAAAAAGTGGGAGGAAGCAGAAAGGCCGGGTGCTGAGACCTTTCTGCTTCCTCCCACTTCTTTCTTTAGCCTTTGTTTCTTTGTTCGCGCTAATATGTATACCTTTATAGAGTTGCTCATGAAGGAGAAAAAAGTGCTAATTTCTGTCTCCCATGCTGGACGCATGGCTAAGCGCATGTATCCATTTGACATCAACCAACTCGCCCAGAAGACGACGAGGGATCCTGTAAACGGCGTCGCATTGTCTTTCCGAAACGCACTTGCAGAGCAAATGCGCTACTGTCACATTCACGTAAGCGAGATGATAGCCTGCCAGCTCGATGCGACTGCCAGTAACTCGCCTGCCAGCTGGGGCGATAGACTGACGTTTATTCATTCATCAAAAGACCAGTACGCCGTCTCCACGGTGGTTGGGAGCGTGGTGCAGTTCGTCTTCCCACGGTAAGGATACGCCTGCGTTGACAGTTAGCCGTAAGCCGGCGTGGCACGCACTACGTACTGCACATGAATGCGACAACTGGCGCATCGCATCCATCTAAATGGGGGTAATGCGCTAGGAAGGCGCATCGGTGTGGATTTCGCCAGGCATCTGTGGATCTCGAGGGGTAAGTCGACTCACGGGCCACCTTCCTCAAGAAGGGGAACGCCGGTCCCGTCATGTCGGGTTCGAGTGCACCCTTCGGTTGCTACATGATACCTGCGGGAGCAGAAAGCGAGAGCCTTTCGGGAGAGTTCATGCTCTCCATGTAAACGGCGGCGCATCGAATTACTTTTGATGCGCCAGGAAAGGTGACGCGCTACCGTTGCATTCTGTCACATTGATGTAAATGCAGCTCGAGCGTGATACTGCTTTCCACCAGCACGCAGTCTAATTGCATTGAAGGGGGGGGGGGAGACAAGTGTTTCCAGAAAGTCTGTAGACCGAGCAATCCTTTCCTGGGAAGAAGGGGTGCACGGGGCAAAACCACCAAAACTGGAATAGTCCAGGTGGCCTAGCACGAGGGCAGGAGATGTGGCATAGCATCTACTGCGCTGGCCTGCAGGTGAGAGGCAGCATGAGGAGGAGGGGGGGGGGGTATTGAGCGAGAGTGAGGACGAGTACTAAAATGCGACGGGGACCAGTGAGTGAGGGTCTTAGAAGGAGAGAGAGCGTTGCTGAAGGGGAGAAGAAAAAAAAAGCTCCTACTGAATGCCTAATTTCACCGAACCGTGACACCACGCTTCGCGCCCCCTCCTCAACCAGAGTGGCGCACCAGCACAAGTTCGGGAGTTTGACCTCCGAAGCGTTGTCCTTCCATTCCTGACTTAGTGGCGCCATCTAATTCCTCTAGAGTAACTAATGGCAAGATGGCGACAGTGGAACCACCACCTTAACTAGATTACGTCCAGTTTGCTACCCTACACGTGGCGAGAGGGGAATAAGGGAGTAAACTTTTATAAAAACACAAGTAACTGTAACCACTGGCGTAAGTCCCGGGAGGTTCAGGGGGGTCCTGACCCCCCCTTGTGATCAGGCTGGTGGGGACACCCCTTGCTAGTGTCCCCCCTTGAAATTTATCTTTCAAACATCGATCATGTATTTGAATTGCTTGACAGTTACGTAGAGCACATTCAATTTTTTAATGCTTATTTTTAACATACCTCCGCTGTGCGGGTCTATTGAAATCACAACTGCCACTCGACCGGTTTCAGAGAGGACTCAATAGAACAATGCGTTTACACGAGCTGGGAACCCATGTTCGTTTTTCAATTTGGTTTCATACCATGATTTTAATTTTTATACAGTTAAAATAAAACCCATATTTCTAGAAACAATATGGCCGCCATGGCTGGATATGTGTCCCACCTTGTGATTTTCAGGGATTTACGCCACTGACTGTAACTATACTTTGCGTTACAGTTACTCAGTAAAAAAGTAACACTGTTACAGTTACAAGTTCCTCTAACTTAAAAGTAACCAGTTCCAGGTACAAGTTACTGAAAAAAGTAAGTAGTTACCGGTAACGCGTTACTAGTAACTAGTTACTGCCCAAGACTGGTGTAAATTAATGTTTGTGTTCCATGTTTACATGGGCGTCCTTTCCGAATTTACGCGTGCTATGCGCATAGCCCGCGCCGATGGAACCCGCCGACACCACTTAAACACCAAATACGATAGCAAAAATCTCACAACTCCCGAGGCCGTACGAAGATACGGTGCATTACGTATACACGCTTGTGATGATAACGCGTGAAATCGGCGTCGTCCGGTGATAGCCGCGGGGGTGGTATACAGAATGTACACATGTGGGACTGGAACATCGCGCGCGAATTTTGTAATCAAGGTAGGATCAAGCTGAGAGCAATCATTACGGCAAACGATGTTTGACAAGAGAAGGTTTACCTGTGATGGAATATGTGAGGTCCACACCGGGGTCATCTGTACGGGACGAAGGCGCTCGCTCATGTGAGCTCTTTGCAGTCAGGTCTGCGCCGAAGAGGTGATGGCATATACACTGCTTTGTCCAACGTTCCTCGAAATGCAGCGGACAATTGGCCGTGCTCCTGAGATCCTTCATCAGGCACCCTTTCCACATTCCGAGGTGCCTTTGTGACCCGCGCGGGAGCTAGCCGTCAGCTACAGTCAAGAGTGAACCTGACTAGACGTGGGTGCTAGAAGACGAGGACGAAGGGAAGAAGGACACACACACTGGCGCCTGGTTTTGCATGTGCGACACCTCAAACCGGTCATTGTACTACGCTGTGCCGTGTCGTATTGTGTCTTGTGTTGTTCTCTCCCTCGCCGTTGGATGAACCGAGCGTGTCTCTTCCCTCTTTCCTGGATTGGGACTAAGGCGGGGCTTGACCTTTCCATTTTGGGGGGCGGAGATTTAGACAACTTCTTGATTAGACTGTCCTGAACTCGATGGTTTTGGAACCGCCAATCAGAGCGGACGTTTTTACGCGCTCTGTGTTTTTCGGCGGCCTCCCGCACCAGTGCGCGTCGTCAGGGTTACCAGATTGGGCTATTAATAGCCCAATTGGGCTACTTTTTGTTCGAGTTGGCGTCGAATTTTTTCTCTTTGGCTATGTGGCTATTTTTGGGGTACATTGCTATCGACCAGGCAAAAAGCTGCAATGGTAGAGAATTTTCGTACTGGGGACCCCAGGCGGCTTACGCATGCACACTCTTGCGTTACTCCGAGCCTTGCCGCAGGGACGCAAGGGTTTAATTACTTTTGCGCATGTCGTTTAGGGCCGGTTCTGCCACTGAAACGTTCCAGTGTGTTGAACGATTCCTGCACCTGGAGACGTAGTCTAAGAAAAGGCGTCACGTGTCATCAGTTTGAAATCATGTTTTGATGGCTCACGTTTTTTCTCAACTTTCTTCGACTACCGCAAAATCCCGAGCAAGTGCCCCCCCCGCCACCCCCCCCGCGGTGAAAGATAATCCCAAATATGTGGATGGGGGCCCTTGCGCAGTCCCGGACTAAAATCCAAAAGAGCGGTGGAGGAGCCTCTCAGAAGAATGCACACCTGTGTTTCGTACGAAATGTTTTATTGAATGCGAATGCATTTATTGTTTTTACTGAATCGGAGGGAATCCGTGTGGCATTTCACGTGTTATGACAAGAATGGAAAGACGTTCTTTAAATATTCCAACAATTTGCGACAACTCAGAATGCAACCCTGAGGCACCCCACTGTAAAAGTAATAAGAAATTGTGCACCTATCTAAAGACTCTCAGAACTTAGGTTAGCGCGAACCGCTGCTGCAGGAACACGATAAAAAATGGCGAAAGGAACACGATAAAAATTGCTTGCTCATTCATTAGCGCATATTTCAAGTCTCAACGAAATGTACACTGATGAGCAAAATGTACTTTTTGTTCGTTTTCTAAGCCCAATCATCGATGAATTCGAGCGAATGAATAAGCTTTTTCAGTGCGAGGCCCCGGACCCGGTGAGGCTCAATTAAAAAATTGATTTCCTTTGTGAAAGCTCTAATCAAGTCATCGTTTATAAGTTCTTTCGCAACCCTACCTACTACTACTTTTTGTAAATATGCTTTTATATTTCTTTGTGATTGCATTGTTTTTTTTTGTTTTGTGGTAATAAACCTTTTCTAAAATCAGCAGTCATCGCTCCATTATTATGGATTGCATAGCGGATTCACGCATACGACGCATACATTTGCCAGCAACAACAAAAAAAAATCGCGAAAGCACCGATAAACTAATCGGCAGATATTTTTGCCGGAAAGTAATTACGTAAGCGCAAAAAAAATTATTTAAGAAACAGCTGATTTGGGCTATTTTTGGGCTACTTCAAATTTACGTGTTGGGCTATGTTTGGGCTACCTCGGAGTCCGATTTGGCGGTTTGAGGCTCGCGCCATCTGGTAACCCTGCGCGTCGTCCCCTCGGCGACGCGCACTCCACGCGTACGGCACTCTCTGTGGTGCAAGACCTACGGATTTTTCCGTAGATCTACTGATTTTTACAAAGTTCCTAGATTTCTCATTTTTTCTTTCAGTAGCGACATCTGCATCCTCTTTTGACCCCCTCTCAAGGGCAGTCGGCGTCTGCCGAAATGTTCTTCCCTACCTAGAGGATTGACAGAAATTTATTATTATCCACACACTTGAGCGCACAAGATGCGAACGCACCTGCATGTCTCCCTCGCAGGTGCCCCCAATGAGCGCTTCTGTCGTGTTCTTTTTTTGTCCCCGTTGTCAGTGCGTGCTCTCCAGTAAGAACAAACAGTGTATTTTCATCCCTTTCAGCCTCAACCCCTTGCCCCTTCAAGCCCCCATCTCCCCCATTTGTGACGCGTACCCCCATGTTTCACCGAAATCGTGGTGTGTCTGCGAGTCTGAGGTGCGATCAGCTACGCCTCTAGCATCATGGTCTCTAGAACAGGTGCTAGAAAAGCGTCAACAAGATCACATGACTACCGAGAACGAAGAATTATTTTGGCATGTCGATCTTGGGTTTCCTGGGTACCCTGCCAGTGCAAGGCATGGTGTCTGATTAGACAATGAGTTTTCACCGTCCGTGCCTGAACTACCGCGGGACATGACAAGCTAATCCGCGGACGGCTAATGACGCGGACGGCTAATCCGCGGATGATCCGCCTGCAGGCGCATCCACACGACGGACGGTGTTTTAGGAGAGAACAGCCGGATTACTCTCGACCGCAGCCTCTGCGCTGACCTCCGGCCGCTGCCAGCAGACCGGTTTGAGAGTATTCACAGTAAGCAAAAATTAGCCGAGATGGGAACTTTTCCAGCATATGAGCCCCCCAAAACTCCTATGCCCCAATCATTTACTCCCTGGTAGCGGAGTGAAGTCGGCACATGTCGTCGTAAAACGCCCCTTGCTTAATGACGGAGTTTATGAACGACATGACCTTGTTAAACTCCCCACGGAGTTTTAGGTCACGTGGGTAGAAACTCCCTATGGGGGGTTTTAAAAAGTATTTTTCTTCGTGACGTGCGTGTGTGTGCGTGTGTGGATCACCGTGTGAGTATTTGTCGACAGACAACGAAATTATCAGTGCAACGAGGATTTGCAACAGCCGGTTGGTGTTTAGTGCGAACGTGTCAAGGTCTTTCGCACCGCTGAGCCACTCTGGACAGAGGGAAGTTTCACTCGCGCCAGCGTCCGATTACGAGCTGTCTGTCCGAACGGCCGTGGCCATGCAAGCAAGCACAGGAGTACAAGCCACCGACACGCCGCGAATACCTCGCTTCAAAGTGCCGAGTTACGAAGAACTGCGAAGGATAATTTCAACGGTAACAAAAGTAAGCTGTCGCGATCGTCAGCGGTTGCTTCTGGAGTTTCACCGGCTAAAACTTCGAAGCGGTACAAAGTAGGCTTCGCACGACATCGGCATCAAGCTGACCGGCGGCCGGTGTGAGAGCTGCACCGGCAACGCGCTCGCCCCGACCGCCGGCGACGGTTGCTTCTCGGAGTGTCACCGGTATTTCACCGGCTGCTACCACTGCTACCTCTAAGCGGTAAGAAGGCTGCGCTAAGTCGTCGGTATCAAGCCGGCGGTGGAGCCAGCTCGCACCGGCCACCGGCGAATCAAAGAATGTGTTTCACAGTAAATAAAGGCTGCTGGAATGAATAATAGTTAAAATTGTCTCTTCTGCGCCATGTGCCCACAGCTGTCAAACATATAACGCGAGGGCGAGCGCCGATACGAGGTAGAGGCACACTGACCCCCGTATTCTAGAACATCCCTTCACTCAACGCTTCACCTTGACTTGAGAAAGTCGATGGGAGCGCGGTCTCTAGGTAGAACAAATCACTGCATATCAGCGATAATCTGCAGCGATGCTTGAGAAGCGCACCGTCATCTTCAGTCGAGCGGCGGCGCTGAGCTCAACTTGGTCAAGTGAAGGACGGAACTCGAGTCAAGGCTCGTTTGAGAATACGGGGGTAAACCCACTGAACTAACATACGTCTGCCCATGCACTGCGAGCAACAGGAATCGCGACTGCGAACCGTCTCGTTCATTGAAGTCTATCGCTCCGTAGCTTAAACTGCACGGATAGCGAACACCTATTTTTTTTGTGTGTGTGAAAAATAACGACCACGAAAACTGCACAGCAGCAAGCATTTTGTGATCGCCAACAGTCGTTCATCGTATAGCCTGGCCGTACTCCTGGGAGAGGCCTAGCTACGGCGGCGACAAGAACGCGGTTGCGGCGGGGCGCCTCGGTTCTTCGACGGTGTTGCTGAATGTGTGCCGCTGAAGTGCTCTGCACGGCCGCTCCTGCTTTGTGGGTTTGTATACGATTCAGTGCATATTATGGACACACACACAGTACTGCTAATGCAAATTCAGCCCATGCGAGAGAGCGCCAGCTGATAATTAAGTTTCGCCAATTAAAAAGCGGTCAATATTTGGCGGACTTAAAATAAAAGATATGTGTGTTTCAGGGGTACCTATCAGCTAATCGTATTCTTATACCTACGCCATGAATGTTTATTGCTTAATTACGCGTAAAAGAAGTGCCCACCAGAGCAACATGGGAGGTCGAAATACGGTGCCTATATATACCCGACGACCGACGTTTGGTTCTGCAGCGCGAGTGGCGGTCGATGTGAGTGTTGCAATAATTTGCGAGCTTTGTGCGCATGTTTGTGTACGTGTGATCAATGTTAAGTGCTTCGAAGCTAATTAAACATTCGCTCGCAGATTGTACGGCTGCGAAAGGCGGTCATTTTTTTTTTCGATGGATATAAAAATTTACTCCCATACTTACCTGAAAAAATTCCCCCGATGGATATAAAAATTTACTCCCATACTTACCTGAAAAAATTCCCCGAGGGATGTAAATAAATACTCCCCTCAATCCATCCAAAAACACCGTGCTTTAGGGGGAGTAAATTTTTTACACCGCCTGTAGGGAGTATATAAAACCCCCCATCGGGGCATGCGCTAGAGGACAAGTCATTAGGGGCTTTTAGCTTGTACGTATACTTGTTTACGTTACCGTGTTACCGGTTACCGGATTGCGTTTACCGTTTTACCGGAACGCATGTTTTAGAAAAGTTTTAGCACACCATACGTAAACGTTTACGTACTTACGTAAACGTATACCTTTACGTTTGCGCAAACCACCAAATTGCGATGATAACTGCATTTAAACTATATTTAATTTAGATAAGATTGAATCACTACTGCGGAAAAATCATCGAAAAGGTTTTTTTAGCGTGTAAGGTATCCCAATGTACGCGAAGGAGTATAAAACGTATAAAATACCAGGTTACCGGACGATGGTGTCGACATCTTGTGACGATTTGTGCAACCAAAGTCATGTACAGGTTTGTTTTCGCCGTGTGTTTTTTGAAGTAAGAAATGATTAAAAAGGCAACTCATTCGTAGTTATGCCACTGCAAGGCATTCACATCAGAAGTAGAATGCACGATGTTTCTGCAATACCAATTCTGTGCTTGCCTGGTTCATATTAGCCCCGCTAGATGGCGCCACCTATCCAGCATGTCGGGCATGTCAGGGGTTTTAGGCCTCTCACGTTTACTGCTTCGGCTTGCTAGGTCACTAGCTTCGGCAATCCTGCTGAAACAATTAAGGTGATCGCTCGCACTTCGGCTTATTTTGACTCGACATCCGCGGCTGGAGTCTCCTCAAAGCGGATATCGCGAGTAGCCACGAACGAAGGTGGATTTGTGAGCTGGGGCCGAAAACGTAAAGCCTATCCGGCGAGTAGTTTACGTTCCGTAAAAGTCTACGTTCCGTAAAGAAACGCGCATGCGCAGATTCCTTCCGGTATCCGGTAACACGGTAACGTAAAGATGTATACGTACAAGCTAAAAGCCCCTATTTACTCCCATCTCGGCTTATTTTTGCTAACAGTGAACATGGCGACCGACAGTACACGAAGCGCGCCGTTCGCCATGCTTGTGACGAGCATCGAGCATTGTCGAGGGCTGTGATTTGTTTCAGTGAAAATGGTGTTGTTGGCGGAATGGCTGGATGGGAAGAAAAACCTGCTTTACAGAGAGTTGCTGAAGACTGACCTCGCTGCTGTCGCGCGTGGCGCACGCGTACGAAGGGAGGATACAGTGACCGCCGATATCGGCAGTTTTTGTTCTTTTGCGGATAACAGGTACCGACAGTGCACATTGCAATGCTGCACATTATGTTTCCTTCTCTTGGCTTGCATCTTTGCTGTATAATCGGTGCTCAAACACGGGCCGTGTTCTGAGACTATACCGCTATCGGCGACACCACCGCTTTGCCTGCCGCAGAATCCTGCGTGTGCAACGATTAAAGCGACAACTTACCTACCCTCCAACCCGCCAGTCAGTGTGCATTAAAGGTGATAGATATCTCAAAGGTGATCGCCTTGGAATACGGCCCCAGAAATAACTTGAACTAAGCGCCAGCAGAAACTGAAATAAACTGCGAGGACAACCATACGGCTCGAGCAGAATAAAAGTGTATTGGTTGCCAGCTTGTTCGCCCGCTAAAGCTGTGGCGTTCCGCCGCCAGAATCCCGATGTGAAAAACAGGCCGGGCTCATCCGTCCGCGAGCCACGCGGACGACGCACTATGAGGAGAATCGCTGATGTGAGGTCACGTGACGCGCCGTCCGCGCCTCCACATCCGGATTTGGTCCGTCGTCTGAATGCACCATTAGCAAGCCAAAAGAGAAAGAATAAACGACTTTATTTTCGGTACTTTTTTACGTACCGTCTTCGGGGTAGTCTCTCTGTTCCAGAAAACCATAGCTTTCGTCGCATCGACGGCTCTCGCTACCAACCGGGGTTGATCTCCGAGGAAGCTGGCTAACGAAAGGGCATGAAATTCACGGAAGTTTGTATAGCCAAAACAGCTCATTGATTCACTGGCCAAACAAGTACGCGAACAAATAAAAGGAGACCCGCCACGCTTGTCCACGCCCCTCGATAAGCATTTCTTGAGGAACATCGAAAGAGTTGCAATAACTACAAGGAAGCTTACCCGCACAATAACAACTCATGCACAATGGCGGCGCTTCCCGTCCACGTGCAGTGTAGGGATGACGAAAGGCACCGCCATTTTTTGCATGAATTTCTGTTGTGCAGCAAAACTGCCTTGTAGGATGTTATAACCTAATGAAAGTGAAGCCAGTAACCTAATAAAACCAACAGAGAGTGAAGTTAAGGAAGGTATAGGAGACATTATTTGTAGCCATTAACTGCAGCATAGTAATTATGACGTCAATGAAAACGAATTAAAGTGCATAAAAAATCAACTTGCGCAGGTGGGGACTTTGCCATCCACTTACTGTACTACAGCTAAAACATATATAAGTAATGTCCAATATATCTTAATTAGCTTCATTTTCCGTTAGTTTCATTAATTAATTTCTGTCTAACAAAAGAAACGAGCCCGTGATCAATTCACCCGTCCCCTTCTCGAGAGGATGGTGCCATTGCATACTCCGACAAGGAAGGATGAAATTATGCTGACGGCCTCAAAAATTTGGTTTCCTCACGCAGAGTGTCGTGAGCAAAAAATAGCAAAAAATAAACTTTATCAGCGGTCATTTAAATCAAGTTTTTTATGTACGTTCATTTTGTGGTTCAATATTGCTCACGGTAGTTAACTATTACATATACCTCGACAACTATCAGCGGCAACACGAAGTGCGTCGCAGGCTTTCTGCCCTCTAAGATATGAAGCTTTATGGTATATTCGCAGGGTCGTTCTCGAGCGCTTCGAAGGCTCTTCAAAAATGATGTAAAAGAGCAACGAAGCATTATTACTAAAATAAACGGGCCATTACATGATAAGGAAGGAGGGACATAACGTGCATATCTGCTTGTTCTCGTTGTAGAGCTCTCAAGCTGCTGAATTCACCTCTTTCAAACAAAGTCAGAGTGCTCACAAACGACCACTGGAATGTGTATCAGCAAATCTCGGAGGCGAACATTCCGCCACCGTGCACTCTCTCAACAGATGGTTTCATGGGCGCCTTCTGCGCATGCGCACTCAAAATACTTTGACTGCGCCACAAGCGGCGAGCACCCGAAACATTTTCGGTTGCGCATAGCCTCCGAAACCTGTCGGCGCGCGTTCTCGGAGGCCACAAGTACACTGTACCACAGGTGCGAAGGAACACACACATTGTCGCGTCGACTGAAAATGGCTCTCGCCGTCAGGGGGCGCTCTATCGATCGTGAAAAAGGCCCATTATATTTATTTTATGCACCATCTTTGTAAGTGCTTACAAAGTATAGTAAGTATAAACAATGAAATTATTTACTAGCACAGTTAATTAAATTTATGTCATCAAATTGATTTTTAATGAATCTACTGACCCCTTAACCGGGCTGCAGAAATTAGGCGCCTTTTCCTTCTTCGAACCACAACAACAACCGGAGATTGAAGTCCCGATGCCTACGTTGCAGACGTGTCTCAACTAGGCGACACGTCTGCAACGCCGCCAGCCGATACAAAGCGCACGTTAAAAACTTCTAGAAGGGATACTCGTTGATCTATTTCTACACCATGTTTGACAAGCAACTAGACTGCTTAGCAGGGCGATATCCTGCCTTCGTGTCCCTCACTCTCTTCCTGGGGAAAAAGGGACCATCGACACGGGTCCAATCATGCGCATTGCATTGTCACAACGTCCGCCCTCAAAATATTGACGACGACCCTTTTTAGTTAGGGGAGGGTTCTCCATTATTCCAAAGAGACAACCCGTTTAAGGTGACTGCGTAGGCGGCTCGAACACGTGCAGCTTCTTCCGAGAAAACGGTATCTTGCCTCCATTCTTATACCCCTGTCACACGGCAAATCTAATGTCATTTACACCGAATGACATTAAGCGGACCTAATGTCATTTTACCTGCGTGCTGTCACACGACGAAAACAAATGTCATTTTAAAATGATGACGATGATCTTAGCCCTCCTGAGCCGTGGCTTTAGGAGAAATAAAAATCTATTACAACTTGCATGTAACATGCGTGTATCCTCAAAAATAATTTTTTTAACACTGGAAAGGTGCTCCTAGAATATAAACGCAGCCGTTTTACACAAGTTGCCACAGCTTCACGACACAAACGAAGTCAAGCCAAGAGCCACTCGAAAACCAACATGGCCGACGATATGACCGGGTGTGAGTTTACAGTGAACTGAAGCGTGGGCGCACGACTGACTCCCCGGCTGCAGAAATGAGATGGCGGCAGCAATTTCGCGTATAGTCACCACCTTGATCACCACAACACGTGCAATCGGACGATCAACACCCGCGATACAGGCAACGACAACAGAGCACTAATGAAACATGGCCGGCGTCCAGGTGCTGTAGCTGAGAGTATACCTTTCTTTCGCGCGTGCTATTATGCCATCAAACCAGTAATAAGCTAATCTAGTAAAGAATAAGACGTTTACAGATTACAAAAGTTACGTTTACATAAGTTAACAGCCATCTCCCTAAAAGTCCCTGGCGTCGAGGCTACTCATTCGGTCCGAAATCGAATGCGAATGTGTTTCGGGGAACTCATTCGATGGGAAATGTCATTTTCATCGAATGACATTTAGTTTCCCCGTGTGACAGCAAACAAATGACATTACAAACGAATGACATTCGTTGTAAATGACATTAGACTAAATGACATTAGACTTGCCGTGTGACAGGGGTGTAATACCCCTGTTTAGCCAAGCGTTCTGCAGTATAAAGGTTCGGCGCACACTGCGGCTTTCAATATACCTGCCGTCGCCGCGGTACTCTTGGGCAGCAACATTCGAAGAAAAACCCCCCAAAGAACCCTGTTGGGCAGCAACATTCGAAGAATAATCCACTTCCGCTGCTCTTCGCGGCTCCAAAAACCAGTCTTTTCACGTCCAAGCCGGCGTGCCCGTCAGCGGGGTGGGCGCGGCGCGCGTTAGTCGGCATGACGACGGTATGCCACCATAACGACGGGTCGAAAAAGTGGCATTCCGTGACACGCGTACAACGCAAAGTTTAGCCGTGTCTTACCATCGACCCAGCAACACGCGTTGGATACACAAAGGACGCAGCCGCATTCAGTGAATTCATATCCCGTGTAGTTCGATCACGTCGTATTTCGGTTCATGCATGGTGCTTGCACCTTGCGTGAACTTAACACCATACTTGAATCTTGCGCCACGTGAACAAAATGCATGAATATGGTTAAGGTGGTTTTTGTGCAGATCTCATAACGTGAGTTCATCGCATTACGCAAGTTCATCAGCGAAGCTGTCTGTTGCAAAAACTCGCTGCGCCGTTGCCGAGCATCCGCCGAGCACAGCGGCACAGCACGCGCAACTGAAAAAAAAAGTTTCACCGCGAGGGCGAAACAATTATGAATGCAATAGCAACAAATGGTAATGTTGTAATTGGAATTCCGCACGCAGTCCTTTTTTTTCTATTTTTATGTTAGCGTCCCATCAAACGTGCGACTGCTGCCTTGCGCGAACCGCTCCTGAATGACTGGGAACCATCTGGATAATCTTAGAACCTTCCGATGAGATTACGTTCACAACGCGTACATTAGAGTTTGTTCTGGAACTTTTAGAAAAGGTTTATTGCCATACACACACACACACACACACACACACACACAAAATCAATGC
>JALIZH010028251.1:0-28046 GCA_030522465.1 Rhipicephalus appendiculatus | reverse complement strand
CTAAGAAATGCTTCGCATTTCAAAGACCACAATGATAATCATGGAATGGGAGTGAAAAGTAATGAGGAATATACACAACTATGCGGAAGGCTTCCTGAAAGACGGAAAAGGTAAGAATTTGTACATTGTGCAAAACTATGTTAAGACAGTGCGTAGGTCTGATAAAAACAATGACTGTGGACAATGAAAAACAACAAGATCAAGAAAGTTAACATTATATAGACTTTGTATTCGGTAAACGGCAGAGTGTTGTAAGAAGCTGGCAGGTACATGAAACGGTCGGTTTTCTCTGGTTAACTTACGTGGTATTCGAAAATTAATACAACTGAGAAGTAAAGAGCAGGATATCATACCATGAACTAGCTTGAAAAGAAATTACACGTCAGCGCGACCTGTTATTTCTTTACATAATAATAATAATAATAATAATGATAATAATAATAATCAGTCCTTTATTTTTATTAGCTGGGACAAAAAGATGAGGCGCAGCTTTACAAGCTGCGATGCTCTCTTAGTCTTGTGCTGATGCCTCTCGAAGCTTGTCCTATGTATTGCTTTCCGCAGCTCAGTGGAATACTACACACTTCTTCGACATCACACTCGACAAGCCTCTGCGCATGTTTTACTTTTCATCTATTGCATTTTCTGGTATAATTTGCATGGATAACAATGTTACAAAGACATAAGTTTTTGGGGTGCTGAAAATACAACCCAGACGTCTTGCCTGTTCGCTATCTTTTTTTAGTCTATGTGATACACAATGTACATTAGAGATCACCACCGGCCATTTTTTTCGGTTTTCGACTTCTACGTTCTTTTTTCTTCCTGATATACCCCGTAGGATATCTGCCGCAACAGATGCGATCAGAGGTTCTGGAAAACCACTTCTTTTCAAACTTTCGACCTGTCAGCATGCAAGCTTTTTGACATCAAATGTTCATTCACATGATTTTTGAACTGACTGAAATATGCCGTTTCTCACAAGACTTCTTTTTATATGTTTAGAATGGCCACTGCAATAGCTCATCAGCGCTTTTTTGACTTTTCGTCATGTATGCCCAGTACGTATGGATGGAACTGAAGTGAATTTCTATGCCGAGAAAAGGCACGACCATCTTTTTGGGTAATTCAACGGTAAAATGTAACCCATGGAACCCTTCACGGAAAATATCCAATACATATTGTGCAGAAGTTTGAACATCAAAATCAAAGTTGAAACAGGACAGGAAATAGTCCACATATCGATAACATGTTATCGCACCATTGTCTTCCATTTTTTGTCTGAGCATGCGGTCTTCTTTCGCCATGAACAGTTTGCACAGCACTGGGGCAATACACGACTCGATCGTTATTCTATCTCTTTGAACGTACACAGTTCTTTAGGATTCTACACAAAGCGACTTCAGATACATCCTCACCAATTCCAGAAAGTCTTGCACTACAGTAAGGCATTGATTCTTTTAAATGTGGTATCGCCAAAGCGCATATCGAAGACTTCGACATGAACCAGCTAGCCCCATTCATCGCCTCACGTCCGAGCTCAATCGCCTGACAGAAAGTTCAAGCATTCGTTTGCCTCGTACAACATTCGTGGCCGGTGCAGCTGACACTGCAGAACCCTATGATTCAGAGTGCTTTCATGGCCAACTTGATCGACGCGCACGATTGGCTGGGCTAGTTCGAACGTGTAGCGTAATATATTCATCAGTACATCTGGAGCGACAAGCTCTCGTATGTCTATTTCTACCTGAATGACTGCGCTCAGACGTGGTATATAAACCGAGAAAGGAGTTTGGCTACGTGGAACAACTTCCGCATTCGCTCGTGTTACACTTTTACTGGTGTCGACAACACGAAAAATGCGTAACGCCTCCCGCTATGCCGCACCCACAAACCACGTGGTAGTGTGGCTGTGTCCACGAAATACATGGCGCGTCTTTTCAGTAGGACAGATATTGAGATGCTTGAAGAAAGAAAGTTGCGGTATGGCATGAGAGGAGTGAAGGAGCAGTCTTTGCCTGGGTTGTTAGAAATCAACTAACAAAAGTAGCTCAATCGACTGAAGAAAATACAGTGATGCAACGAGCGCTACAGCTACAATACCGCCAACATGGCCATCAGCGAGTGCTTTCCTTATGACTGTGACTAACGACAAGCCACTGCGTGAAGTAATTCGAGGGAATCAACGAGAGCGCCTTCGGCAGCTCGGTTTAACTATTCCACCAAAGGAACCGACGCCGGCATTATCTTTCTTCGCTAATGTTGTACGGGTAGACGTCTGTGAAGCTTTTTTTTTCGCCAGCCTTTCTTTGACTTCGGAAAAGCTTTTGATTCTATAAAGCATCACATTTTGCTTCAAAATCTTTCTTTATATGGAATTAGAGGTGTTGTCTTAGATCTTATTATTAGTTTTTTCTTTTTCACAGACATTTGAATTCGTAAGCGAAAACAGCGTTTGCTCATTGAAGGAAATAAAGTGCTTTGAACCTCAGGGGTCCATTTTTGATCCCATTTTCTTATCATTTATATTAACAACATTGTAAATATTACGAGGTCCTTACACATTAAAGGGACCCTAAAACGGTTTTGATGATTTTGTACGAACACATTGGGCTGGTATAGCAAGTCCTAAGGGTCATTTACAGACTGATTTAAGCTCTCTGCGTTAACCTTGTAATTTATTACAACGCTTTAAAGCTGCGAATCGCTGTAGATCACAGCGGCTCAGCCAAACTCGTTTTCAACTGCCCATTTCCAGTACGACGACGTGTGGAAGCGCAAAGTCACGCAAGCAGCTGATCTGATTAGATGTGCAATGAGCGTGACAGGCATTTTTTACGATATAACTGCGAACAAATGTTGTTCGTAATCTCTGAAACTCTTTATAATAAAATTTCTTTTGATTGAAAAATTAGTCACAAATAAAGCGAACACAATCGCTATTTCCAACTAGACTTCAAGACTTCCGGCGTACAGCGAACGTCGTCAGCGTGTCTGCGCATTATCGGGTGCTCTCGGGTTTGATATGGTGGCGCCTTCTATTGAACCAGCCTAGAAATGTTCCTTTCCACGCACAATAAATTGCACGAATACACATAATCAGCAGGCAAAGAAAAATGTTTTGTCAACGGGAGTCGAACCCTCTCGGTCCACGACAATAGATGCCGGGCACGCTATCCACTGCGCCACGGTCACACACTCTGCATGCTGTGCAAACGCGCCGTTTATACCTTACACTGTCCTCTCATCCTGCTCTTGGTTAAGTGAATTAATGAATCATGACAGTGACATCCGCCAATAGCTCCTTCAACGCGTCGTTACGACGCGTCCGTCCCATTTGGCGCGTTTCCACTAGAAGAAGTACAATCTTGTCGGTGCCTTAATACACCGCCAGGTGGCGACCTGAGCCCAAGACTCGTCTGTGCTTTGAGGAGTGCTAGGGGAAGGACGTGGATTCCTAGGGGCTCCGGAACGACAGCGACATTTAAGTGTTTTTGCATAATTTGAGCTTGCCTCTATCTGTAGCTTTACGAGTAGATAAGGTACTAGCGTAAAGGCTGATTGAGTTTATTACTTTGTGCTGCTTTTTTGTGTCAGTCGTTCGTTTTTTTTTGTAAGTTTTTTCCCTGCCACTTCGTGGCTGAGGTGTGCGCGCAGACCGACCAAGTGAATCACATGTACTCTGAAGTGCAGCGTATTTATTGACTTTTGCGGTACCTTTTCGCTAAGGGCAGTGTACTTAGTGCGCCGGGCCTAGGGGTTATCTGATGTGAGAATTTTCGATCACGTGGACATCGGTGAACTGATGAAGCCATGGTGAAAAAACCGTAAACTGTTCAGGGTGCGGGGTAGCTTGGAAGACAGAAGTTTGTGCGGACGAGAAAGCAGAAGAAGCTGACACCAAGTGTGGACAATGCTAGGTCAAAGAGAAAACGGAAAAAGCGATCACTGTCCAGAGTGGGCTCAGGACGAGAATCGCAGAGCTGGAGAATGCGTTGGCAACAGAGCGAGAGAAAACGATGGCCACTAAAGAAAGGCTTAGTTCAGTCGAAGGGGAGGCTATCGAAGGTCGTCAAAGTGAACAAAGAAGACGCAGGTGACGGCGGAAACATTAACGAGACGCCCCCCCCCCCCTCCCCCCCCCCCCCGTAGGGTAGAGGCGAAACGAGCATCAGGAATGACAAAGGCAGATACAGTGGTGACAAGGCCCAGCTTCCGGGAAGTAGTTTTGAGGGAGGGAGGGAGCAGAGTGGTAGCCGTGACCCATGCTAGTCACCTAGATAGCAGCCAGCTGCAGGTTTCAGAAGGAGTGTCTGAACAGGTTATTATCGCTGGTGACTCGAATTTAGTTCGATGCGCAGAGCCAATTAAAGAGAGGGTGAAAGTCGACAAAAAAGTCTCGATAGGGACGTTCCCAGACATACTCTGGGGCCAGTCAAAAAGCAAGCGAAGGAAAAACTCGCAGCTAAAGTTCACGGACGTAACCTAGTGGTAATTTCGGGAAGCCTAAATGACGTCTTGAACGAAGAATCGGCAGTACTAGCGACGACCTTGGAAAGGGGTCGATGACGTGGGCGCCGTGTCTTCCCAGGTGCAGATTGTAGTATGCACGGTACCGGTGGTACCAGTGCGCAACGGCGACCTGCAAAGAGCGGTTGTCGAAGCAAACAGAGATATGGCGATTGAGTCGAGAGAAGGGCTTCGAGGTAGCGGAAATAAACAGGCAGGTTCAAAGGAGAGGTGGTTTCTAGAGACAGAATTCTCTTCGATAAGAGGCTTGGTCATGAGGTGGGATGGCCATTGGCAGGACGCGTAGTAGCTTTTTTGGGGGGTAGGTGGATCCTTCGGAGTCCGGGGTAGGTAGTAACAAAGAAAACAGCCAAGAGGACTCTTCAACAGGCAGCATTGCAAAAAACCGGAAAAAAAGGTACAAGAAAAAGAGGGAAGGTGCATGTTGCAATTAGTTACATACACATGCCTGGCAGAAAAAAAGGCAAAATGGTTAGAGATTGAGGACCAGTTAAACAACGAACAGATAGGAGCCTATGCGGTTACAGAAACACTGCTTAGAGCAGGGGTCTCAAACTCACCTTAGCCAGTGGGCCGCAATCACGCAATCTACTCCCGCAAGGGCCGGGGAGGTGAAGAAGGTAGAATCGAGGGAGGGGGGTGCAATCGGCCAGCAAACGCCGCCATTTGAAAAAAAATGTTTCCCATATCTCATATACAGGTCATTTCTTAAGGATATTTGCTGCCAGGATTCCGACAGCATGTCGATACCCACCTCCGAAATTACTCAAATCTGGACGCTGATTGTGAAACATAATTTTTGCTTCGCGGTTATATTTGAAAACACAGTGAACACATGGGATGTGTCACGTAGTCCATTCTTTAAACCATTCAGGTCTGTGTAGCTCACGAACATAATAGAGAGAGAAATGAACTTTATTTTCGACCAGGCTCTTTGTACTTCAGCCTTAAGGCGGGTGGCCTCCTCAGTCCAGGTAGCCATGGCTCGCTGCCGCCGCCCGAGCCCTGTTCACCAGTCGTAGCTGCTTGTCAGGGTCTTGGGTCACCAGCAGAGCCTCCCACTGGTCTTCGAAGCTTTCCTCTGTATCCGCTTCTTTCTCCTCGTTTTCGCTTGGGTTTGATGATGGTGGTAATTTAGGATTGTTCTTGCACTCCAGCACCATGTGGCGCAGGGTGTTGCGCGTGTCCGGTGGGCAAAACTTGCAGTCCCACCCGTATGTCCCTGGATACATTGCGTGCATCAATGTTCCATGCGGGTAAGTTCCGGCCTGGAGTCTTCTCCAGGTTACCGCTTGCTCCCCTACTCAGACTCTTGTGTGCCGGCGGGTACCGCTTCCTCTGCTTCCTATAATGCGCCAAAATGTCTGAATACTTCTTCGGTATACGTTCACCCTCGTCGTGACAGCCGTCGGTACGTCTTCTCTGCGTGTCGGAGATGGCTAAGAAAATTAAAAAAAAACGTGGGTTGAAGATAGTCATCTGTGTGCTGCGGGCCGCAACCGAGAGCATCGCGGGCAGCATGCGGCCCGCGGGCCGCGTGTTTGAGAGCCCTGGCTTAGAGGCTTGGAAGAGCCACCACAGATTGAAAATTATATTTGGGAAGGGTGCAATTGGATCATAACCGAAAGGAAAGGGGAGGTGTAGGAATGCTATTTTATTGTGGAGCCAAATGGGATAGAGTGAAACAGGCGTGTTCAGAGCACCTGTGCATTTTGTGCAAAACGTCGAAACAAAACCTGGCTAAGGGTAGCTTACTTGTGGAAGGGAAATAACTGCAGAGAAAAGAATCTGGAGAGTGGATTGCACAAGTGCGGATATTAAGGAATTTGGTAATGCGGCCGAAACCATCCTTCTTGGAAACACGAACGCCCAGATACATGACCTTGACGGATATGCAGACACCAATGGGAAGTTAGATCTCTGGGAGAAACGTAGTCTTGGGATAGTTAACAAGGGGCCTAAATGGGAAGGGTAGATCACGTGGGAAGCAGGGTTGCCAACCGTAGGGTAATTTCAACATTTCGCTCGTCATTGATCTGTGAAAAATGTAGAAGACCCGCGCCACATTTCTGAATGTTATATTCCTGGAGACATCCGAATTGTAATTCTGTTAATTGCGATGCTGGTGATGTCACCAGCACAAAAGGCGAAAGATAATACATCGAACATCCTTGTGCTAGGTTTTCTTTTTTTCTCGGGGGTGTTTTTTTTCCTCTCTGTCGTCTGCCATCTGTTCGTTGCGTGGAGGGGCTTTTATATTTTGCGACGGTTGTCCGCTTCAGTTATTAAGGCGGAAGCTATAGAGGCCTCATCATACACGAAAAGTGATGGTCGGCGTCAGCGCGACTGTTGCCAGAAATTATCATGATATAACGACAACGCCTCATGATGTCATTGAGGCATGACATATCGCCATAATTCTGGATGTCATCATGAAGTCATTGTGACGTAACGGTGGCATCACAATGTGACGTCAAATGATGGCGTCATCAGGTGTCACCCTCGCACGGTAATAAGTGGGCCGATCACGGAGGTAGCCCATACGTCTGAATGTCGTAGAGTGCACGTTATGATTGTTACACAGCACTATTTGAAAGTGTAGGGTAAAACGTAGCGTACTAAGAAAAGTTCTGTAGGGTAAAGTAGAGTAATTTAGACCTTGGCGTAGGGTATTTTCCAAAAATTGTTTGGCAAAACTGGTGGGAAGACGGAAACAAGCAATCGAGTGTTGATTATTGTCTCATGACTGAAGGAATTTATCACTCAATGAGAGGAATAAGAATAGACGAGGATGCGATTAAAAGCTTGGGTAGTGATCGTAAACGCATAACATTAGAAATGGGATATAAAACTGGAAATATGAGCATAAAATCAGAGTCTGGCAGCTCGTATTTAAATGACAAACAAATAACAAACATTGCCGCAAGAGTCGAGGAAGAAATAGGAAAAATACCGGGAAAGGACAGGGAGTACAGCGAGCTGTTACATCCAATGACGAACGAGATAGGGAAAGAGAAGAAAACTAGTTGCTAGAAAGGAAAGAGGAAGTCAAAAAGGTGATGGAATAAGGAAATCCGGGAAGCGATCGAGAAGGGACGTGAAGCATCACGGGAGCATAGAAAAGCAAAAAAGGAGAAGCTACCGTAGGACGCAGTCAACAAAATATGGGAAATATGTCTAGAAAAAAAGTCCATTGTACAGAAATTGGTAGAGGCAAAAATTAAAGGTGAAAGTGAACGCTGGGTGACAGAGATTCGGGGAAAAAAAGAAGGCCTTGCTTAGGATATTTTGGAGCCACATAAGGGCGCTAGATAGGAAGTCTGTCACAATGCAACAACATATTGCAGACGAAGGAGGAAATCAATTGGAAGGGTACGAAGCGCTAGGCTACATCGGAAAGGTTACAACCGAGTCGTTTTAAAAGATCGTCCAGGGGATTCCCCCCGTGAGTAAAAGTATATGAAGGAGATCGCAACCGAGGAAGTGCTGGTACTTGAAAATTTCAACTGGAGAAAGACCGAAGGATATATTCCAAAGCGCACTGCACCGGCTTTGGATGGGGCTCCCGCTAGCCTCATTAACGAACTAGGCCATAACACTAAGGAAGCACTGTTGAAAACCGTAGAAAATGCTTACAGGACAGGCAAATACCGGAGATCTTTTAACTGAATAGGGCGCGCAAACAGACACGGACACTAGAAGAGGAAAACGCATACCACAAAGCGCCACTCGCCACTCGCAAGAACATAGCAGATAAAAAAAAAATACCGGAGAGTTGGCGAAAAAGTAGAATGAACCTAATCTATACAGGCAAGGGAGGAAAAGATAACATTCGCTCGTATAGACCGCTAACCCTTACATCGGTACTATACAGGCTGGCGATGCACGCAGTAAAAATAAAAATGGAAACAATGGCAGAATATCACGAAATTTTGGGAGAACTTCAGAATGGATTTCGAGTCGACAGGCGGTTAGACGATAACTGGGTCATTCCACGCCAAACGTGCCAGCCATTTTGGCGACCATCTCAAATGTATTCGAAAAAAAATCATGCTCATTTTCTGCATTGAAAACAGTGAAATGCTAGGATATTGCGGAGAGAAAAAATTTTTTGGTCACGTGGGTGCCTTCCGAATTTCCCAGAATGTCGTCTGGGTGTTGTCTGTAAGAAAATTTATTCTAAGAGTATCGTTTGTTGCTTTTGCACCAAATTTGGTTTACATAATAAGAAAGAGCGTTTGTGTAAGGTGTTTGAAGCTTAATAATATTAGTGCAGGTTTTGTGCCATATACGCCTCCAAGCATTTAGCCAAAATGTTCTATGTTTGCATTTTTTTCGTTCCAATATTGCGCCTTGTGTGAATATCTGAGCCATGAAAACTTGGTCTACGAAAGGTATATTTTGCGCAAAAAATATTTTCAGACCCCTGAAGTTTCCAAGTTTTACGGAAAAAAATCACGAATTTCAGAAAATTGTCATTTTTGTCCACATTGAGAAGCAGTTTGCAACCTGTGGTGCTCCAATTAAAAATCAGCTTTATACCTCAATCGAAAGCAAATGAGCAGTTGTTCTTATATGGCAAGTTTTATCATTACAATTTTTGTTTTAAGGAATAAAATAATTCTTTAAATTTCCCATTGACGGCTATCTCCCCATTTGGTCACACGACAGCTTCCTGGTTGAAGTTCCCCATTGCCGTCAATGGGGAAATTTCAAAATTTTATTCCTTAAAACTAAAATTGTAATGATAAAACTTGCCATATAAGAAGAAATGTTCATTTGCTTTCGATTGAGGTAAAAAAGCTGATTTTTAATTGGAGCACCACAGGTTGCAAACTGCGTCTCAATGTGGACAAAAATGACAATTTTCTGAAATTCGTGATCTTTTTTCGTTATGTTTAGAAACTTGAGGGGGTTTGAAAATATTTTTTTTGCGCAAAATTTACCTTCTGTGGAGTAATTATTCATTACTCGGATACTCATACAAGGCGCAATAGCGCAATGAAAAAAAATGCAAACATAAAACATTTTGGCTAAATTCCTGGAGGCATATATTGTGGGAAAATATTTTGGGAAAATGCTGTAGAAGGAATGTCTATATCTGTGTAATTTTCTCTGATTTTTCGAGTGAAATTGATTTTTGGCGAGCGCCACGGCTGGGACGATTGGCGTGGAATGACCCATTATGTTTACACGCGCCTGCCACGTCAATGCAAGCCATGTCACAGTCAGACATCCTATAAAAGGTGGACGAGGACCGAAAGAAGAAGCGCATGATCTTGGCGAAGGAGCTAGTCCTGGCAAAGTCAACACGGACGATTGCTCGGGACGTGCGCGCCTGACAGCTCTTCGATTTGGACGGACGACTCCCGAAGTTCGATCAAACCTACTGATTATGCGGGTACGGCCATACATTTGGCGAAAAATATCCCTAACACTTCCGCGATAACAATAAAAAAGAAAGGGCAGCAGTTCTAAAATCTTCTGGCCTTCATGTATCGCGAGGAAACCGCTTCTTAGCCCTATTGGAAATCCCAGTGGCGCTATCCCAGCGCCATAGTGTGGCGCTGGGTATTGAGACGCTGGCACGCTGATCAAGGCACGCTGGACGCTATGGCGCGCTGCACACTGGGACATCTGTTATGAGCGGAAATCGGGCGTTTATATTGTTTTTAAAAATTTTGGTCTTGCGCACATCCTAATTAAGGCTGGAACACGAGCACTCCGACAAAAAAAAGAAAAAGAAAACAGAAAAAAAAGATGAGTGCGTGGGAGTCGAACGCAACACCTCGACGCACTACACAAACAGAGTCTGACACGTTACCGCTACACCGCACTTTGAAGACGAGAGTGGTACTTATTTTTTCTTCATGTTATAACTAATTCTGATCGCCAATATTTTTATTTTCTCGTTTACAAACGCAGATTTTAATCTATTCGCGCTCGCGACAACCTAACAGAAGATTGTTAATTAGTTATGTGCTGCATAGGATCAAAACGTCTATATGGCACGTTTTGCCGCGAAACTTATTAGCGTAACCGCGGATGTGTTGCGGCAATCACACTGACTCTCAAAGCGGTTAGTCATACCTATGTAGAAAACATCGTGCATCTCAAATGCTCACCGATGACTTCAGTTTTCATCGGTCGTTTGGAAATATTTTCTGTCCTCCTTGTTTACGTTCTGCGTACTAGAGCCGCAGTATAGACCTTTTTTAACGTGGGCGCCGCCATATTGCTTAGCGGGCGCCGCCATCCCTCGTCTGGCAACTCTTCTGGCATGTGCGCAGCTCCACGGTTGCATGGTAGGTATACGTGCGGCCGCAGTTTTAGTCGTTTTTTTTAGTTCTGACGCGGTGAATTTCGATTGAAGTGGTGCAGGTTCTTTAGAGAATTAGTCTGTCAGGCGTTTTGAGTAGGTTTAAGCCGTTGAGAGTCAATTGTATGATTATACGGTCCGCGAACGAGTTCCACTTGGTGGATGCATTATATTTACAGCACTGACTTTCTGCTCGAAGAACGTGCAATATTTTCAGCTCTTTCCTTTCCAGTAAAGTCCCTAGATAATTCCCTTTCCAGGAAGAGCAGCAACACTTCGAGGGCACAGTTAATTTTTTTCTCGCGCTGTAGGTATCGGCTTTTCTAACGCGATTTGTTTACGCCACGCCTTCGTATCGGTTACCGCTCTTACATGAAGCCGTGTGTTGACGTTCAGTGGTTAGTTCCGTTTCATGGCACGGACGACTTTGTTTGCTGCCTTGAAACTTATCTCGATTGTTTTTCAACTCAATCCAGATACGCTTGATCACGATCGAAATTGCGCCGTGTGTCTCTGCACAACAGACTATTTGGCGACGTACTCTTCATTTCTTCGTAGGCACCAACTCTTGCTTTACTATTCGTCGCCGTGGTACTTTGACCTGCGATAGATAGAAATGTTACATGGGGCTGTTTATCGGATAAAAATATTGTCATTGTTTTAATAGCCGTAGGCTACGTACCTTCCGTTCATAGCCGAGCTCGAGCATCGGCGTCGATCGGGGCCATTGCGCTTCATTCGCCAAAAAGGAAGTGTTCTGAACATACCCGAGAACACCCGGAAGGCACAAAGTTCTTAATAATAATATGTGGGGTTTTACGTCCCAAAACCACGATATGATTATGAGAGACGCCGTAGTGGAGGGCTGCGGAAATTTTGACCATCTGGTGTTCTTTAACGAGGCACAAAGTTCTTCCTATTTAAGCTTGCAAGCCATAAACGCCGCTGCTCCTCGTCAACCGGAATACGATTTAACTTGAAGAGTCCGCAGCCGCAAAGACTCCGTGTCTGGGATGCACTTCGCATTTTTCTCCCGACAGCAGTTTCCTTTTTCTGTAGTTGTTACTGCAGCCAAAAACAGCGCAGTGGTTCCCTGTTGACTTATTACTTGCTGGCATGGCAATGATAAAGAAAAGAATCCGCAAGTTGACCTACAACACGCAAAAATTCCTCGACAATGAGACACATCCCAGCGTCAACACACGCACTCCAAGCCAGCGAGCACGAGCCAGAAAGGAGGAAAGCGCTGTTGCCAGACCTGTCCTCCTCGCCCGTTAAAAAGGTCCATAGTTCAGTCTAGCCGAACCGACCAATAAGCTTAGGGCTGTACTTCGTGCGCCGCGGTCGCTGTGAAGATCGTGGATATTTAATTACGAAGAATCTAATCACTACAAAACATCTTAATAACCATTAAAAGTTTCGATCATAAATGACTCAAGCGAGGTCATATTTGCATCTTCGACTACACAAATCGGAAGCTAGAAAAATTGGACACTTTGTAAATGGCAAAGTGTGTTGGCGAACGTCTGCGCCCATTGAGACGGGGTCGGTCAGAATGGAACGCTAGGCACACGTGTCCCTTCTTGCGTGAGTGGGCACGCTGGGCACAGCGACGCTACGCAAGCAAAGCAAGCAAATCGCGAGCGCTTTAGAGTCCGACGCGAGGCGCGACAGACGCGACCGGCGTCCGTTGACGTGCCCCGGCGGTCACCTGGCACGGTGTCAGGTGACGGACGGACAGACGGACGTGAGCATGAGAATTAGAGGATTTCGCCTTAAAACGCCGACATTGGGCTTTGCAGCGGCAAACTGCTGCCGGTGACGTGCGGCTTTCTGCGGTACGAACCCATATGGAAGGACTGACAGCTAGAGCAGGTTGATCTTGAATATCACACTAATACTACTGTCATAATGTGTTGCGAAGATCAGTTCTTTCGGTGCGGTTATATGAACTACATTGACGACTCTCGATCACAATTCAGAGAAAGCACAAGTGCTTGCGCTCGGCAGATGATTACTTTAGCGTACACGCACATCCATCGCACAAACAAATATCAATATAGATATATGTAACACACAGAATAAAATAACACTTTAAAATTATTCGTTAAGTTTTATGCTCGTCATCTCGCGATCCAATACGAAGGCTTATAGGAAGCACACCCAGCGCGCCCAGTTTCTTCCAATGTACCGCCAGTGTTCCCCAGTGTGCGAACAGACACTGTACAGCGTGGCCCGCGCCTCCCAGCGCGCTGTAAGACACTGGGCCACGCTGTACAGTGCGGCGATGTGCGTTTCAGCTCACTGCGCGGCAGTGGCTTCGCTGTACAGTGTGTCCCAGTGCCTCCTGAAAACGTTGTTTTTAAATGCGAATGCATTTCTTGGTCGGGCTATGTCAAGCGGCGTTGTCAGGCGGCGTCCGCGGAGGAGGAGGAGGAGGATAGGTTGAGGAGGTGTCCGCGCGCCGGCAGGTGTTATCTCTCCGCTCTCACTCCCTCTCCCATAGCAACAGCTGCGGGCGCGCGCGCTTATCCCCGCCCCTAGCAAGCGCAGCATGTGGTGCGAGATAGTGTACGAGAGGGTAGGTGCAGTGCTTCGCCGCTCCTTCTCTCGCCGTTCGCTCTCTCTCCTCCCTGCGCCCCACTCTCCCGTCCGCTCGCGCCTGACTCTCGACCACGTAGCGTCCGGTTTCTATCCCTAGTTGCCAAGCCTTATAGTTGCCAGCGTGCACGGTGATTAAAAAAATACAACCAGAAATAGAAAGAAAACCGTGCGTCCGCCTCGTCGCGTTCGGTCCCTTTAGGCCCCCGCGTCGCAGCGCCCCTTCGCTTTAGTGCCACGAAAATGCGGCCCGCGCATGTACTAAAGCCGAACATTATCTGGACGCGCTCTCCGTCGCGGCGGGTGGAGAGTGTCCACACCTAAACTATTAAATGCGAATGCATTTCATAGTCGGGCTATGTCAGGCTTCCGGCGTCGTGCGGCGTTGGCGTTGTCCGCGGCAGGTGTTTTCTCTCCGCTCTGAGTGAAGAGGGAGGAGCGCGCTCTGACGCGTGAGGGCGCTCGCATCGCGGGAGCTCGGCAAAGCTATATATGAAAAAAAAATTAAAAAAAAAAGAGAGTGAGTGGAGAGTAGCAGCGCGCTCTGACGCGTGAGGGCGTTCGCATCGCGGGAGCTCGGCGGAGCTATATATGAAAAAAAAAATTAAAAGAAAAACACAAAAAAAAGCAAAAAAGAAAAAAAAGGCGCTGCGCCGTGCTCCCGACCAGGCTGCAGAAATTAGGCGCCTTTTCCTTCTTCGAAACCACAACCACCATATATAAATGGAGTGAAGCGCGCGCGAAATGCCTTCGCATTTCCTCACGATTCCCTTCGGGGAGGTGGGGGGCATTTTTTTTTTCTTACACCGTGCTCTCGACCGTTCGCTGGCTGGGCGCCTCTCAAGGCGAAGGCAGAAGTCGGTGTCGGCGCAAGAAATGCATTCGCATTTCCTCCCGATTCCCTTCGGGGAGGTGGGGGCATTTTTTTATTATTTTTTTTTTTGATAGGGAAGTAACTTTCGCCGCGGTACGCTGGTGTCATGCGGAAAAGCCTACTAAACTTTCGAAGGTGCTACTAGCTGTTACTGGTCACAAAGCAGCTGATTCATTAATTACACACGCGCGCACGCGCCTTACATTGACGAGTACATGTACTATATATTGTTAACGTCTATAAACCTTACTGGTAATCATTCAGAGCTACTCATCACGCTGCTGCGGCCCTGAGAGACAGTAATTGAGAATGTACACCAGCTTTCGTTTGTTGTAGACTGATTTTCAATGTTTTCTGGTGATAGGAATTTCTAAAGGTACGAATATTTTTGGTGACCCCGCGATATTCTTATCCCGGAGGTTTTACCGTGGTTCCTTTATCACATGTTACGCTCTTTCAAAGCAATATTTCTACCTTAAGGAGCAATGTTCTGTTTTTTCAGTGAGCAGCTTTACAAATACTATATCATATGGGCTTTTCTGGTCCGTAATTTTATTTACTAGTTCGTATTTCAATTTTTAGGTTCACGTAGAGGACCGTTACGTAAGTACATATTTCTTAAAAATAGTGGACAGTTCTAAGGGTAAAATGGCGAGCTCACACTTCAGTTACATTAGTGCAAGATAGAATCAGTATTTAAACGGTGAGACTGCTGTCATTCGCTTGAATGCTGCAGAAATGTATCGTTAGAAGCTTACTGGAACCTAGTGTAAAACCCTCTGAAAAAAAAAAGAAAAAAAAAACACAGCACCTAACAAGCAGTCATCTGGAGCACTGACTTTCCAGGAAGCCATACAAACTATTTTAAGGCATATACTACACGTACTGGGGACGAAAAGCCATGGTTATTGTGGCTGCATTTACCTTAAGTATAGCTAGTTGTACTTTCTCAGCAAAAAATTACGTTTAAGTGGGAAGGCATGAGGCCATACGGCCATTTTATTATTTGCAGACACGAGCCCAAGCATTACCATAAAAAGTCACAGAAAACAACAATCGTGGCAGTCTGCTGCCTTCTACCAGCGCTATAGACGTTAGACTTTGCCCAAGTGGCACTGCGAAAAACGCCGAACGCAAGCGCTCTCATCGCAGCCCTCGCCATAACTTGGTAGTACAAAGACAGCCTTCCGCAAGCGAATGTGCATAGGCCACAATACAACACCCTTTCATTCGTTTCGAGGCACGGTTTCGTGAAAATCAAGGACCTGGAAATCTTCTTCCGTCAATCCACGCTTCAAAAAAAGTAGGAAGCTCATCAAAGCGAGCTGCTTGTACAATGCAAAAGGAGTTTCAGTTATGGCGGCGCACCGCAACTCGCAATACTACCGAGCATCGAACGACATCGAGTTTGAGGCAAGGCCTTCGACGTCTGTTCTGTAGCGCCTAAATGTTGCATTTCTGTTTATACATAATATCAAGGCGATGAAGTGCATACGCAGTTAATTTCGTTAGCTATGTATCTTATGGTAAGTGGCACAAAGATCGCTTCATCAGGGACGAAGCGCACCGGCGATTTTCGCCTTTTCAGTTGCGTTCTGGCTTCATCTCTCGCCTATACTGTGCGTTGGAGTGTTTTATTACGCACCATCGAATGTTCTTTTCATGGTTGTCTCCCATTTGTATATACCGCAAATGCGGATACGTACATGTCCACTTTCGCGGGGTACAACCAAAGGCAACACGCGGCCTCCGAGATTACCCCTGCCCATCGCGGAGGCCACGGGCAAAACAAACCGGAAGGTGGTAATGACTAAGATTCAGTGATTCACTTGTTTGACGAACGAGTGAGCATTTTCTAGCTCAAAGAGGAACATTGAACCTTCAAAACGTACGTGTGCGATGTTTTATGGTGACCAACAATTACTATAACGGGATTACACGGTGTACGCGATACTTATCACGTGTCTTAAATATGCCTCTAGCTGCTCCCTTCGTGTTACACAACGCGCAATGAAGTCACGGACTGCTGAGCTTCATAGTCAAGGTTACCGTGGTCCTCCGACAAGGCTCCGCAATACAATAACAGCAATACTCATTTTGGCGTATATGAAGCTAGTGAACTGGACGCAAGCGCACCATCAGCGTGGCATATAAGTGGCGTTGTACATGACATGCATGTCATGATGCCACTAATTTTCGTCATAGTGACGTCACGCCATATCAATTTTGGTGCATATCAAGCAAGCGAAACGACCGTGAGTGCCATGAGCTTGGCATACAAGTCATGTTGCACATGATATGTCATGATTGCCATATTACCACTCGTCATTTATGTTTATCATAGAGTCACGTCACGATATAAAAATTTGGTGTATATGAAGCTAGCGAAACGGCTGCGAGCGTGCGATGAGCATGGCATGCAAGTCATGTTGCACATGACATGTCATGATTTCCATATTACCACTTGTCATGTATGTTCATCATACAGGCTCGTCATGTAATGCCGAATTTGCTGTAAATGAAGCTACGGAAACAGCCGCGAGAGTTCCATGACCGTGGCATGCAAGTCATGTTGCACATGACATGTCATATTTTCATATTACCACTTGTCATTTATGTTCGTCATACAGTCACGTCACGCAATACGAAATTTGGTGTATCTCAAGCTAGCGAAACGGCCACGAGAGTGTCATGAGCGTGGCATACAAGTCATGTTGTACATGCCATGTCATGGTTTCCATATTACCACTTGTTATTTATGCTCGTCATACAGTCACGTCACTCAATACCAAATTTGGTGTATATCAAGCAAGCGAAACGGCCCCGAGAGTGTCATGAGCGTGCCATGCAAGTCATGTTGCACATGACATGTCATGGTTTCCATATTACCACCTGCCATTCATGTTCGTCATACAGTCGCGTCACTCAATACCAAATTTATTTATTTATTTATTTATTTAGGAGAATACTGCCAGTCTGAATGCCAGACTTTGGGCAGGGGTGGGCGGTACAATGAACACAACAATATGCAGGAAGTACAAAAAATATTGAGCAGATTATACAGCAGTATAGATAGTGTTTAGAAAAAAAAAAAAGAACGCGTTCATTCACATAGCAAAAAGCAGGAAATACAGTCCATAATTGCCGTGCCATACAAAGCAATACAAAAACTGCCCGAAAGTAGTGCACAGCAGGTTTTGCTGTACGGATAAAAAAGAAAAAAAAATTTGATGTAGATCAAACGGCCACGAGCCTGCAATGAGCGTGGCATTCAACTCATCTTGCACATGACACGTCATGACTTCCATATTACTACTTGTCATTTATGTTCATAATACAGCGCGTCATGAAATACCAAAATTGGTGTATATATTGCCAGGCGCGTTTCTTTTGCTGTATTCGGTTTACGGCCACAAAGACCGTCAGCAATGCACAGCGCAAACCGCACCTCATTGTGCGAGAAGCTTCGCGATTATTGTAGATCATTTTGTTATGATTGCGCTCAAGACGCGAACACTCGAGCTTATTCCAGAGCTTGAGCAATAACCAATGATAAGGCTGGAATATTCGATGACACACGTATAAATGCTGACGCGCTTCACCGCTTGTCAGTTTTTAGACGGCCGACGCTCTGTTCGCCGCTATCATTGTAGAGCGTGCGTTGCTTGCTGTAATCAGACTTTCTGTTTCCCGGTCACAATTTCGGCCAAATAAAGAGTTTCATCTTGGACGCGTCGCCTGCTGCCTTCGTCGACGTCACAACCACGTAACAATATCAAGCTAGCGAAACGGCCGTGAGCGACCCACCGCACTATGAGCGCGGCATGCAAATCATGTTGTACATGACATGCATGTAATGATTTGCATATTACCACCTGTCATTTATGTTGGTCATGCAGAAAAGTTAAAAAAAAATGGCCTCAGAAGTACTACGGCCATGGCATGTAAATCACACTTTTCATGACAATGTATTCAAGATTTTCATGATATGACCAGTCATTAATGTTCGTGATACAGTCATGTTATGCCATACCAATTTTGGTATAAATCCCATTAACGATACGGCCAGGAGAGCACAAAGTCGTAGGTGGCTGATTCATAGATAGATAGATAGATAGATAGATAGATAGATAGATAGATAGATAGATAGATAGATAGATAGATAGATAGATAGATAGATAGATAGATAGATAGATAGATAAAGACGCTAAGACTGCCTGCAGAACGCAAAGAAATGCTTTGAATTTAAAATTTGGCAAGACTCCACGTACCTTGGGAATCGATGTGAGGCGAAGGATGCGGAGGGAAGGTGACTGTGGAGTAAATTATTTTGTTAAGCGAAACTACACGAAATGACGCTAAACATATGCACCAATGTTATACGCACAGACGTGGATGTTGAACGTTCGCATATGTTTCATATAACCTGTTGTTCACAGTTGCGTAACTATGTCAAGAGGAACATGGCGATTAGCGACACCAGAAGCGGTAAGCTGATATACAGCGCTTGTGTTCGTGAGGATGGTAGCTATGGATAGTGCTACGCAGACCAACTTCAGTGGATGGTGCTTAACTGCTATTTAAGTTAACCGGCCTGTATGATAGGAGTACATATGTAATGTTTGTAACCAGGCCCGCAGCCAGAAATTTTTTTCTGGGGGAGGGGGGGGGCCCACCTGTTGAAAACTTCGAAAACCACCTATTTTTATTATTTATTCGCGGTAAAACACCCCCCTCTATCCGAATTTCGGGGGGGGGGGGGGAGCGTGGGCCCCTTAGCCCCCCCCCCCCCCCCTCCTGGCTACGGGCCTGTTTGTAACATTGCATAGCCATCAATGCAACCACAATTGATGTTTCACCTGCATTACGCCTGCATAGGGTCTCTTTCCAATACGGTTCTGAGACCTGACGTGGCTCTGTGGTAGAATAGTTGATTCCTACGCAGAATGCTTGGGCTCGATTCCTTATGATGCCCTTATAGTATTCTCTGCATTCGTCGGCTCAACGCTGCCGATGTCAGCTTTTACATAACGCTCTCGCGTTAAGATTACCAATCTTTGTTCTAATCGTCCCGGGTAGATATAAACTTTCAATCACCTGTGGCACATACCCGCATACCTGTGGCACATACCCGCCATATTTATCAGGGTATGTGCCAGACTTGTCTGGCGGAAAAGGTTTGACGATGTACGCGATAGGATTGTCACATTATTCATGTCGTGACCGGCGAGTCATATTCGTCAAACTATCTAGCCCTCCCATACTAACTTTGGTTTACCCCAAGTTAAGGGGGTGATCACAAGAGCACCCAGGCTGTTAGATAGATAGAGAGATAGACAGATACGTAGATAGACACGCTAAAGGTGTTTGCAGTACGCAAATAAATGCTCCGCATTTTTAAAGAGACAAAAAGGACGCAAAAAAATGGAAAAGGAGAAATCAAAAGAAAGAGGGGAGGAAAGAAAATGAAAACCGAATAGAAACAAGGTAGGCTGCCAGTCTCGCACTTCCTTCAGGCTTGGGGAGACGCGAGTGGTGGCTACTGCTTCGCCTGCGGACCGGCAGGGCATGGCCTGCTGCACGCATGTACACCCAGGGCGACTATAAATGCCCTGCGTGCCGCATATGTGGTGCCGAGGAAACACTAGAGCACATCATCTACTCCTGCCCTGCTCTGGCCGGTTAACAATGCGAGTAACCACCTGCTCGGTCTCCCTGAGGCTACTGTGGAGGACTTCCTCTTTCCCGCCAAGTCCAGGATATCAGCCCTGCGAGCCTTTCTGGAGTTTGCAGTCCCTGCGGAGCTCGACACCCTATAGAACACCTTGGCTTCGTCCTCCCTGCCTGGTCTGACAATATACTCTCTTGTCATCTACTCACCCTTTCTCACTATCTTCTCTCTTTCTCTCTATCAACTTTACTACTCCCTTCCCCCATCCCTTAAGGCGCTGAGCCGTGCCCCCACGACAGGAGGCAGAAAATAGCGTTCCTTTATTTTCTTCTTTCTCCTCGAATCACTCTCTTTCTCAGTCTTCGCACCCGTAGTGCAAAGCTCCCATAATATTAATGTGAGAGCGTTAAAAACATCATTTCGCAGAAATGCCGGCGTTGGCGTCAGCGTTGTTGGTTGTGAACCAAAAATCATCACCTTTTCCATGACCGAAAAATCGAGAAAACTGCAAATAAGAAAATAATAAAAGTTTTCTGGCCCGAGTGAGGATCGAATCCGGGCCGTCTGCGTGGCAAACATGTGATCTAGCACAGAAACACGATTTTTTTCTTTTTATGGTATTTATTCTAATGCGTATTTGAAATTATCACAAATGCTATGACGTAGTGATGTATTCACTGAGTGCTGTCCACGGCTTGCTGGCTCAGAACACCAGGTGGCATTATTCCCCCTCCCCATGGAGCATCGACTCGATGCTCACACACGTGGTGTACACTGAAGGGGCTCACAACGAAAAAAGTAAGAGATACTTATAACACGTAGTGAATATGCACGTGAAAAAAAAAATGTGGTCTGTGCTCGGCAATAAGCAAAAAAAAAAAAAATAACGAAGTTCGCAGTTCTTTGGAAAACTAACCGACAACATCAATGAAAACAAAACGTTTGCCGCACGGGCACAGTAAGACTAGTATCACCGCGTAAAATATGGTTTTAGGCGGACGACATGCACAATCTCTGTGTGTGGTGAACGGCGCTGGGACGTTGCCGAGCCTCTGTCTGGAACAACTTTATAGTTAACCTCGTTCACCCGCCGTAGTACTTTGTAGGGTCCGAAGTACTTGCTCAGGAGTTTCTCGCTGAGACCTCACCGTCTAATGGGAGTCCAAACCCATACTTGCTCATCAGGTTCATAGGTAACCTGTCGATGGTGGATGTTGTAACTTCGTGCATCTGCACACTGCTGCGTTCTTATGTGCACGCGGGCTTGTTGACGCGCTTCCTCTGCGCGCTTAATGCAATCCTCGGCGTCAGGAGTTAACTGCTCGTGCTGGTCAATGTCATAAGGAATCATGGCGTCTAGCATGGTTTGAACGTCTCGACCATAAACGAGGCAGAAGGGGGCGAATCTGGTCGTTTCCTGCGTTGCGGTGTTGTACGCAAACGTTACGTACGGCAGGATTTCGTCCCACGTTTTATGCTGCACATCCACGTACGTAGAGATCTTGTCCGCCAGCGTGTTGTTGAGCCTTTCTGTCAAGCCGTTAGTCTGGGGGTGGTACGCGGTAGTCTTCCGGTTGTTCGTGTAACTGAGCTTGAAGATGTTGTCCAAAAGTTTTGCCGTAAACGCTGTCCCTTGGTCAGTGATGATGTATGACGGGGCGCCGTGACGAAGCACAATTTGGTGCATAAAAAACTGGGCGACTTCGGATGCTGTCCCGTGTGGCAGTGGCTTTGTCTCAGCGTAACGCGTCAAGTAATCAGTTGCGACGATGATCCACTTGTTTCCGCTGTAAGACAAAGGAAACGGTCCAAGGAGGTCCATCCCAACCTGATCAAACGGCGTACGCGGTGGGTCGATGGGTTGTAGGAGGCCTGCAGGCTTTAAGGGTGGTGACTTGCGACGCTTACATCCGCGGCATCCTTTCACGTAGCGCTTGACGCAAGCTGTCAGTTTAGGCAAGAAATATAGCTGTCGCACCCAATCGAGCGTCCGTGAGTAACCCAGATGACCAGATGTCGGCTCGTCGTGGCAAGCTAATAGAATGTCATCGCGAAGACCTTGGACGACTAGAAGATGAGATCCGCTGCCGACACCGGTGTTTTTATTGTATAATATGCCCTGTCGTAAGCAAAATGACGGCAACGTACGTGAAAGTGGACGAGGAATCGACGCGGTGCTGCCTTCTAAATGATCGATGATGGGACTTAACTCGGTGTACGTTCGTTGTTTAATCATCAGATCCGCTCCACTGAGAGTCTCCAGGAAGGCGCTGTCGTCTTCTGCAGCTGCACTGTCGGATTCGAGAGGTGCTCGTGATAGCGTGTCGGCGTCTTCATGCTTTCTACCCGACTTGTATACGATGGTGACATCGAATTCCTGAGTTCGCAGACTCCATCGTGCCAGTCGTCCACAGGGGTCTCGGAGGTTAGCCAACCAACATAAAGCGTTGTGATCAGTCACAACTTTAAATGGGCGCCCGTAGAGATAAGGCCTAAACTTCGTAATTGCCCATATTACAGCGAGGCACGCCTCTGACGTTGAATAGTTGATCTCGGCGCGTGACAGAGTGCGGCTCGCGTAGGCAATATCTCATTCGGTCCCATCTTGAGTTTGCACCAAGATAGCGCCGAGACCGATGTTGCTGGCGTCAGTGCGTACTTCTGTGTCAGCGTCCTCATCGAAATGGCCAAGTACGGGAGGAGAAGACAATCGATGCTGTAGTTCCGCAAAGGCAGTCGATTGTTCGTCAGCCCATAGAAATGGTGCGTCGTCGCGCGTGAGTCTGATGAGTGGCTCCGCAATCTTAGAGAAGTTTTCAATAAAGCGGCGATAATATGCACACAGACCCAGAAATCGTCGAAGACTTTTCTTGTCTGTCGGGGCTGGAAAAGCGGCCACGGCGGCAGTCTTCTCGGGATCGGGCCGAACACCAGCAGCGCTCACAGCGTGACCGAGGAACATTAGCTCCTCGTAGCTGAAATGGCATTTCTCAGGCTTGAGGCTGAGGTCAGCCGAGCGAATGGCTTCGAGAACACTCCGAAGGCGACGAAGGTGCTCGTCAAATGTTTCCGAATAGACTACGACATCATCAAGGTAGACGAGGCAATTTTTTCACTTGAGGTCAGCGAGAACGGTATCCATCATTCGTTGGAATGTGGCCCGAGCGGAACAGAGACCGAAAGGGAGTACTCGAAATTCGTAAAGGCCGTCCGGAGTTACAAAAGCCGTTTTCTCGCGCTCCCGCTCATCGACTTCAATTTGCCAATAACCACTTTTGAGGTCGATTGAGGAAAATTACTTTGCGCGCCTCAGCCTGTCTAGAGAATCGTCCACCCGAGGCAACGGGTACACGTCTTCCTTCGTGACGTTATTCAGCTTCCTATAATCGACACAAAAGCGAAGTGTGCCATCCTTCTTTTACAAGGACGACTGGCGATGACCATGGGCTGCTTGAGGGTTGTATTACGCCGTCTTGGAGTATTTCCTTCACCTGCGTTTGAATCGAGCGTCGTTCCGTCGGTGAAACACGGTATGGCTGTTGCCGTATAGGGTGCGCGTCATCGTAGGGGATCATACGGTGTTTTGTAATCGATGTCTGACGGATTTTCGACGAACTTGCAAAGCAAGTGTGGAACTCCAGCAACAGGTCATGCAGCCTTCGTTTGTTATCGTCAGAAAGCGTTGGACTTATGTCGACGCCACGGAGAGGTGCTTCGACAGTGCCGGTTGCCTCGGAAGCAAAACATTCAGTGGCATCGGTTATTGGGTCGGCGTAGGCGATGACAGTACCAGGGAAAAGGTGTCGGTGCTCGTAGCTGAAGTTTGTAACCAGAACCTCGCAGTGGCCATCATGGAGGTCTACCAGGCTTCGTGCGACGCAGACACCTTGAAAAAAATTGGACCATCTCCCCGGAGGGAACCCTGATGGGATGCTAAGCATCAGCGGTGCGCCCGGCGGTGACCCGGTTGAAACGGGCGTCGACGCGAGTGCTGGAAGAACGGTTTGAGGCGAAACCCTCGGTGTAGCGTTTACTCGAGTAAACGTTTGTTTGAAACGCAATGACACGGGAGGCGGGTCAGAGGTGTTGCGAGCGGGGCGGAGCAGACGGCAGCTGCGGCGTGACCTACTTGGCACCGCTCCAACACCTGCGGCGAGGGAGCGCGTTGCGGCGCGTTCGTCCGTACCACGTGGTCCGTACGCACGGAGGGACAGCGTTACACAGCCTAGCCAAATAGCTGCTTCGCATCTAAAAAGAGTAGAGAGCGATTGCTTTCCGCGACCATTTCGCCGTGTACTAATCCGTCACACGCCACTCGAACCACTACGCTTGCGCGCGGTGGTATCGTGACAGCGTCGCCAATTATACGCAGACGTACTCGATGGCGGCAGGTTTCAATCGCTGGTGTGGCGCTCTTTGTCGAGAATGTGACGAGGCGTTGTCGAGTGTCGATGATAGCGCATGCTCCCTCAGAAAGTCCATGCCAATGATCAGTTCTCGAGAACACTGACGGAGAACGCTCAAGCTGACAACAAAGGTAGAACCACGAATATCTATTCGTGCCGTGAAAAACGCTGAGTGGTGTGACGATGTGCCCGCCAGCAGTACGAATTGGCGTTTGGTTCTAAGGCGTCGTCACTTTCATCAGGAGGGCGGCCAGTTTTTCACTTATTATAGAGAAGTCCGCACCCGTGTGCACTAAAGCACTGACTTTGCGACCGTCGAGCAGCACTGGAATGTCCAAGGAAATCTTTCCGGAGCCAGTTGGTGACGTCGTCATCGGTGGGTCGTCGGTTCGCGCAAGCGTCGATGGGGGGCCTTGAGCTTGTCCAGTCTGAGCGGCCTCGCCCTGAAAGGTCGCTGTGGTTAGTTTTCCCGGCGTGGACTGGGTGACCGACCCTGCACCACGCTCGAATAGGTACGGCGATTACGGGAAAACCGCCGCGGTGATGGGAAGCGTGGTAGGTGTAGGGATGACGAAGATCCGCGCTGCTGGGCAACATAATCTTCGATTTCAGGAGGCCGCTGACCGAACCTAGGTCGCGGTGAGTTCGGCGAAAATCCGCGTAGTCCAAGTTCTCGGTAAGTACACCTGTCGGTACACATGCCCAGCTTCGCCACAGTGGAAGCAGAGAGGTCGTCGATCTGACAGACGATGGTCGTTGTAATAGGGGGCCGCTTGGACCGTCTGCAGCATGGTAGGGGCCGCGGTTGGAAGCGGAATTGCAGGTGTGACCGGTTGCCGCAAAGCTTGAGCATACGACATGCGCGGAAAGTCACTCGGCGGTTGCTGATCCCTCATGAAAGGCGGTTCTCTGAGGGCATTCTGGACTTCATCTCGGACAATGCTGGACGAAGAGGAGATAGTAGGAGATAGTAGGCGGTGAAGGTATGGACAACTTCTGAAGTTCTTCGCGTATTACTGAGCGTAAGAGCTCTCGGAAGAAATCCATATGGCCACCGAAAGCTCCCATGTAGTCCGTTGTTGAGGCAGCGTTGACGTGTCGTTCGTATGATGGGGCCCGTTGACGAAGACTGCTTTCGATGGTGACGGCTTCGGTGAGAAAGTCGGACAAGCCCACCGAACAGCTGCTCTTTCACCCGGCGCATGGGGTACCACACCTTCTTTTCTTCTGGCATGCTGGGGTCAGTTCGTCAGAAAAGACGCGTCATGTCCTCGACATAAATTGCAACGCCTTCATTCGGCATTTGTATGCGGGACCGGAGATCGCACTCAGCTCGCTCCCGACGGTCAGGGCTGGCATATGTCTCAAGAAGGCGTTTGAAGTATTCCCATGATGTTAGGATACCTGCACGGTTCTCATACCAAACACGTGCGCCATCCATGAGGCTGAAATAGACGTGCCGCAGTTTGTCTGTGTCGTCCCACTGGTTGTGCACGGAAAGAAACTCGCAGTGAACGAGCCATCTTCCACATCCTCATGTGCAGCGCCATGAAAGGGATTTGGCGTTCGTGGAGTCAGCAAAGTACAATGACGCGGCGTTGTGCCGTCCGTACCAGTTGGGTTGGTGTCGGTAGGGCTGGTCGGAGCCGCCATGTTGTCTGGGTGCAGTCCAAACTCAGGGGCTTCTCCCCGGATTCTTCTGCTGGCGCGGTGCACAGAAGTGACCACCGGTACGATGCTTGAGCTCTTGCTACTCGGAGGGGTACGGGGCATAGATTACCCTGCACCTCCACCAGTTTGTCACGCGCTAGGCGCTTTAGGGGCAGAACAGAGGGACAGCAAGACATGAACGTCAATCACGATCGAAGTGCTATCACACCTCGTCTTTGTCTTCGCCCTTTTCGGCTGTCCACGGCTTGCTGGCTCAGAACACCAGGTGGCAATATATACTGTGCAAGTCCAGAAAAACAGGCCCAGTTCTTCAACACCTGCCCACAGGGAGGTAAGGATGAGCACCTCATCAAGACCGGGTGCCAATCTGCTCTGATATCAAGTTCTTCACAAATGCCCTTCAGATGAACATACGCATGAATTTCATACTTGAAGCAATGGTTCGTTCTGCATTGCGGTCTAGTACGTGCGTTTTCCACAGATTGTGTACTCCCATAAGGGAAAAAACATATTAAGGGGCGCTTCATCAATGGAGGTTTGGAGAAGGTAACGTATAGTATGTGAATTAACGTTAAAATGTTTTTAATAGTTCGTTGAAGGATGTTCGAAAACAATAGTATTTTTGCAGCTAATAAATCACTGTTTCATTGTCTCTGGTACATCGCAGGGACGAAAGTTAACTGAAGGAATAAAAAAATTCCTTTCCTTTGAAACCACGATTTCACCGGCAGTGTATCAGTATGGAGTTTATATAAGAAGGTTTTTGTATCAGGAGGAATGTACATTTTCCGAACTCGTTTTAGTACATCATGTCCTGGAAGGTCGGAATATAATTAGCGGTAAAGTGGAGGTGGAAAAAAGGAGTTGAACGCGATAGCGATATCCTGTCACTAGTGCGTACTTCAATCACTTAGTACATACTATTTAATGGTTAACATGCTTTAAAACACGAGCAATTATGTGCGCGAAATGCGGGAAATGTTTTCGAACGCGTTATGCACTTTCACTACGTGGTCTTAAAGGAATACGCGCAGTAACGTGTGTGCCTTGCGTAATGAGTGGACGGCTTTGAACCACAATGTCGTTATGATATTCACATCTTCGGACGCCCGGTGGCAATGTGCGCTTGTACCGCGCAATATTACTGCAATATTACATGTTGTATTGTGACGCCTGTATATAGGACGCATGTGTTGGTAAAGCATGAAAGTTAATTTCACTGCATTTCTAAGCAGATGAAGTTATTTTCAATGTCATCCGAAGTAGAAGCGTGGCTGTGTGGTAGAACACCTGCTTGCCACGCAGACGGCCTGGGTTCGATCCTCATTCGGACCCGGAAATTTTAACACGAAATTGTTTTATGCCGGGGTCCACCACGGCTCCACTGACGTACTTCCGTCACGGATATGACGTTGTAAAATATAAACATGACAGATTGCAAAGAAAAAAAATCACAGCACATCCACGGAGTGAATGATGATGAGTAGGCGAAGCTCTGGAGGTTCATCATTAAACCGTGAATCTTCCGTTCAGTACATCATCAAAGACGTGACAAACACTGTGTGTATATATACAAGAAATTTTATTTATTCGTAAATGGTAGCTAGACGTAGCGTCCGGTCCCCCTTCATTATAACGGCTTTATGGTCGGTGGAGTGGAGGGATAGGGGTTCTTATATGGCTCCGTAGAGGATTCCTAGAGGGGAGAGATGGGGTGAGCGTAGAGGAGAGAGAGGAGAGGACGCACATTCACTGTGGGGGATGTGGAACGCGGACGCCGCTCCGTAGAGTAGAGGGTTCCTAGAGGAGAGAAAGGGGGTGAGCGTTGGAGAGGAGAGAGAGGAGGAGGGGGACACGCGTGCTCTGGATGGGTGTAGGACGCCGGCGCCGCTCCTACAGTAGAGGGGTTCTTATATGGCTCCGTAGAGGATTCCTAGAGGGGAGAGAGGGGGGTGAGCGTAGAGGAGAGGACGC
>JALIZH010028250.1:0-19048 GCA_030522465.1 Rhipicephalus appendiculatus | reverse complement strand
CAAATGACGCGATAAGAAATGTGACGCGATAAGAAATACTGTTACATGTATTCCACCGTCGATTCGCCCCATGCCCAGAAGCATAACACGTGCCAGGGAGGGGGGGGGCGTAACTGAACCCCCCCCCCCCCCCGAAAAAAATTTCTGGCTACGGCCCTGATATGTATCTTTCTCGTGACCAACGAACCCATTTGGTAGTCAGCCCTCGTCTTTGGTCATTATTTCGCTTCCTCAATCCTCCCATATCCTGTATTGTTAAAATTCAGGGCTCCGTGCTGCTCATCTTGCCCCGCTTTACTCAACCACCCAATCAGCTCAAACTAAAAGCGACGTTATGGCGACATCTCCAACTGAATATACGGCCGCAGATGTTCCATGAATTACTTCACAAGGTGTTGTTCATGGTAGCCAGAGTTATTGCACTGGATAGAGGAGGTGTGACACTGGGCGTCAACGCGTGCGCATCACGTCAAAATCTGCCACGCCGCCAAACAACAGTGCATACCGTGAAGATTTTATATCTTAAGGTCCAACGGAGGTGGACCTACTTTCGTAGAGGCTCTTTTCAGTTTTGTGTTGTGAACGATTTGTGAAGTGGAGACCAACCAAATTTCTTTTCATCCACTCGCGCTCCCTATGTTCAAATGGTTATTTGTGTAACTGTTTGTGCATAAACGCGTCAGAAAACCGGCTACACATAGTGGTGGGACTCGTGATCTTCACTGTCAAATAGCAGCTTTTCGAAGTACTAATGCGTTAGATTTACGGTCGTATGGTTTGCAAGAATAGAAATACCCAAGAGGGTAATAACCTAAAATACCCTTCGTATTTTCAAACTTTCGATACTGAGATCTCTCCTCCTGAATTGTGAACAAATACAGCTTATATATTTTATTAAATATGTCAGATGCATAAATCGAACAAAAACAGTCAATGCAGTTTAGGCCTACTTTATCTTGATCCATAACTTTTTCCACCTTAACGTGTCTGCGAAAATTACTTTTATTGATCGCAGTGAGTTGGTCACGAAAAGAGCATCGTGCTGGTGAAAGCAATCTCCAAAGTGCGCATCGAACGCGCGTTCATGCACACGCAAAATGAAAAATTTGTATAAACCGCGGTTTGCCTTCTGTAGGAGGGCACCAGGAAGCCATCGAGTACAGCGATACAAAGTGCACGCCATATGGGTCTTTCCTCTGTCAAGGAAGTTCTTCTGTTGTTATTGGCATTTTCTCGTTTCCATATATTTTTTTAAGGAGGAAGCTTCGATGATCGCGTCCTGTTCTTGAGGGAGCCGCATTTCATTCGCTGATGTTCTCTGGAACAAGAGCGCTCTGCATATCGAATGTCCGGAACAGTTGGTGTGCCTCGCATATGTTCTTGATCAGCACTACAGATTGAACTGCTACGCTTTTACTTCTGTGTTTGCAGGCCCCGCCACGAAGGCTAATGGCTCAAATGAGGCTTCTGCTGTCAATACTGTGTTTTGTGTCTGCTGCCTGTAGCATGAGAGCGAGTGAACCATCGTGGAGAAGGGTGCTGAGAGAGCCCATGTTTAGCCGTTTCATAGATGAACTTTCGTTCAAGGCTGCGCCCGTGGACATATGCATGTCTCGCTCGTGCTTCAGCGAGTACGCAGGCATCCACGAAGACGTGTACAAACTCGTGAAACGTCTTGGATCAACTTCACGTCTTTATACGGCGCGAGTGCCTTACTGCCCCATTTACGGGCAGTGCCTACACCCGGATGGCGCGATTTCGAAGGTATTGGTTATATGCTGCGGCCAAAAATGGACCCAGATAGCCAGCGCCGTCATACGCCAGTACAGTCACTTCGCTTATGTCTTTTCCGAAGACTTCTACGAAAAAGAGAAGGGGGCATTGAGGTATGCCTTGAGTACTCGAATCACCAGTACCCTAGAGCATGGTGGCTACTACAACGTAAGCTTTCACAACAACCAAACAATTCTCACAATGGGTACTCAAACAGAATGCCTGTCTTGCGAGAACAGTGCCTTGCGGTCCGGAGAGCCGCTCAGAATCACTAGGCAAGTGTCCCTGGAAGGTCGAGAGCTGCGTGTTTACTGTCTTCACCCTTACATATGCGAGCGTCCAACATTTTCAGTTTTGGTCGACACGCTACGCCACAGAAAAGCAAACTTGACGACGTTCTACATCAACAAGGACAGCGAGAACATGCAACCCCTGGTTGAAGCTTTTCTGATCAGCAGCGTAAAATCCGTGGTCTACAATCCAACGCCTGAGGTCAGGAGGGCGGTCAGGATCCCGGAGGTCATAGTTCCTGCGTATTACGACTCGTTTTGGTACTCTGCGTTTGCCAAGCGCCGCCACCCTATGCCAAAGCAGGCCGTGCTTCTTCTACCATTCACCGGGAGAGTTTGGTTGGCATTGGCAGTCACCATGGGTGTATGCATTGCGGTGACGAGGCTTGTCGAGAAAGTTCAGACGCGCAGTGAAGTTCACTACGCTGGATCCGGCATCAGCCACACTTTGACAGCGTTGCTGCTGCATCAGAGCTGCCGACTTCCGATAACTCAGCGAAACAGTAATCCAGCTCGACTCGTCATCGGCCTTTGGGCCCTTCTCATCGTTGTTGTGAGTACAGGGTTCAAGGCAGCTCTGACGTCACTGTTGCGTGACGTTCCACTCGAAGGACGTCCGCTAAAACTGACCAGCGTGAATGACGCGCTCTCGCAGGGTTACCGCCACTGTTGGGTCACTTATGCCGGAGATGGTGTAAGATTTAGCTTGGGCGCTTACGCACCCGTGAAGCGTACCTGGCGAAACTGTGTCTCAACAGACAACCAGGTGTTGCGCATGAACGACTCAAAGATGGTGTACTTAATGCACGCACCTAGCATCAGGAGCCACGGATTGTACACAAGGCAGCTGTACAGTAATGATTACGCACCGCTTCCTCAGAAGATCTCCCCTTATTTGAGCGGGCCTACAATAAGGTCAAACTCACGCTACCGGGATGCCATCACTTCGGCGATAGTCAAAGCATTCGAGTGTGGACTTTTCCAGAGACGCTTGTCGCTGCATGAGTACAAGAACCTGTACGCGGTTGCGCACGAGGAGAAAACCAAAAGGCCGAAGACTTCGGCTTTGTCTTTCAATGATCTAAAGGGATGTATGCTTGTGGGTGTCTACGGATCAGGCATTGCGACTTTGTGCCTGCTTGCTGAAGTCTCGCTACATATTTTTTATTCTGTTTCAGCTCCGTTCAAGAAAATACCTAAGAGGCGGCTGCTGTTCTACAAGAGAACAAAAAGAGAGAGAATGAAGCAGCAGTCATTCACATTCCAAATGCAAGAAATTCACATCTCTGACCTATAAGTTTACTGCAATTGAAATTCCTGGCCTCTAGCTATTTAGATGCTAGTAAAACCAGTAGATATTGCGAAGGAAAATAGTGCTGCTTGAAGTCACTTTCACAACGTGCGGACGTGGGAACTTGGACTCAGACTTGGTCATCGTCGAGAGAGACCACAAAGAGTCATCGTGTCACTTCTTTCGTCAAAGACATGCTAGCTCTACCAGCTGGGCGACCTCAGTGCCGGAATTCGAGCTCGGACAGCACTACGCGCAACGGGCAGTCCTGCCAGCAGCCAGCGAGAGGTGCCGCAGAACAACAATGATTAAACTCGGTGAATGCACGCTATAAACACTGTACGTATAACACAGGTCGTACTTGATTTCCAAGTGTGTTCAATTTCCATGTTTACTATATGCGCGCTTGCGCTTTGTTATGGTATCTAGCTAATTCACTACAGTATACAGGCGCCTTCAAAGTCGCAATTAGACGGCAGAGGAGGGTACAATACGGCGTTTCGAGTGAAAATGCGCGGGAGGCTTGTCGCAAGGCACAGATTAAAGTGATGTACTGAGTGCGTTACGTATGTGTGTTTGACATCGTCGAGCCTGGGTTTTCCTCGAGAACGGTCTAGGTTACTTTGTGCAGGGCATCTTTTAGGGGCGAAGCACCTTAGGGTCTAGAGTTGTCCGTTGTCTGTTGTACCCACTATACGCCATGACGATGAAGATGACACTGATGATGATGAACAATAAGCGCGTTAGCACATGCAAGGTACCCGATGACGATGACGACCATAGAACATTCTCTTTCTGCCATGGATGAAAACGAACGTAAGGCGCGGGAAGCGGCGGCTCAACGGCAACGCCGACAACAAGCTGCTACCCCGGAGGCGAGAGCTGGGCGAGCGGCGGCAAAAGGGCAAAAACGCCAAGCGGACTCGGAGTTGAGGGCGCGGGAAGCGGCGGCTGAACGGCAGCGCCGACGACAAGCTGGTACGCCGGGGGGCGAGAGCTCGGGAAGCAGTGGCTAAACGGCAAAAACGGCTTGTGCAGTATATGACGCCTCGATGCACTATACGATGCATTCCGTATGACTTGGAAACAACCAACAACCACCAGGGGAACGTGCATAGACCTCGTCTTTGCCAACTTCAGACTAGATACGATCCAAGAACCATTGGCTGTACATTTCACGGACCACAAAGCAGTAATAATGAAAGCAAAACGAAATCCCCAACTCAACACGACATACCATTTATGACCAATAAACATTGTATATAACTGTACACCGCTTTGTCACTCATTTACATGCGTGGATTGGCAATCTCACAGGTGATTTACGGTAGCACCGAACGATCCCACTGCTTCGCCCACTCATCGTCATTCACTTCTTGGAGATGCGGTGATTTTTTTCACTCAGAATTCAGATCGGATACTATGATCTCAATACGATCTGGTCGGCACGATCAATCCGCACGTCTTTTGAATGTGCCAGATACAGCGTGAGAGTTGGTAGTGTTGAATTCCCGAATTCATATTGATGCAGAAAAAATATTCACTGCTAAATATAGTGTCACCAGTGCGGTCTTCGGGCAGCAGCTTGTAGGGTCTTTCGGAACGTGTTTCTCGTGCATGGTACAATAGTTAGTTCGGCTAGTGGGCGTACTTCGTCGTTCCTTGAGCGAGAGAGACCACTCGGGCTATACAGCAAATACAACAACGAAACCTTGTAGCTGCGACGTAAGCATTGTTAGACTCGTTATTTTGCTGCGCTATGCTGAAACACCAGGGCAAGAGACAAGACACATATGTGCGCACATATTTTTACTGTCTTCTCGTTTAGTCCTGGTGTTTCAGAATCGCGCAGCAAAACAACTATACTATATACTAACTAGCCCTAGTCGAATCCTTATTGACTGCTAGACTGCTCACGCCAGAAATAATGATTTGGGCATTCAGAGAATGCGCTGGCATTTGGAGGGGTGCAGAAGCTGCAGAGTCGCGTAGTGCTACACACATACAATATCTCTCTGGCGCGCACATTCTCCCTTCGTTAGTGCGTATGCATTAACGCACGCACTAATTCACTTCGTCCCTTGCTTTCCGAAGCATCTTGTTTTGTTCACACACTTTATAAACATGCAGAAAACAAGGATGAAAGAAAAGCCGACGCTGATGGTGTCAAAAGGAAACGCTGTTCCGAATTAAGACGCGACTTCATTCTGCTTCCAGCGTGACAGCTGTTGGGAGCTGTTTCATTCCCATGTGCCATAGCTCGGCAAACTTTTTTCCTGCGTTGTTTTATGTGTATCAATAGGCGTGATGAGACTGCAGGGAAAGAGGGCAGTTGGGTGGCCTGGAAAAGTAGAGACAGAAAGGCGGTGGATGATAACGTTTTTTTGCTGCGTAAGCTACTAAGCTGCCGTGGGGCTAGACCATTTTGAGAGCGGAATGCACAATCACTACTTGTTTGTTTGTTTTCGGCATCTGTACGCAGCGAAATGAGGCACGTATCCAACAAACGACAAAGTGACTGCGCGTGCCTCGCTCAGAAATGGCAGCGCTTCAGTAGCGTGCAGTAGTGACTCGGCGTTGGCTGGTAAATTTTCTCGAGGGAAAGCCAGCTTGGAACGTTGTGTTTTCCCTCGTGCTTATTTGCCCTATAATAAAAGAGCGAGGAAAACAAAGTGAAGCTGTCAGGAGCGCTAATGCTCTTAGCCTTCCTGAATTTGCTTTTATTTTTCCGTAATAACACGAAAGTTCGATGTAAACAACGATGCGGCACCGGCTCCGGCAAAATATCTGGCACTGAATAGATGCACGCAGATAACTAAGCCTAAACGAAAGCTAGATGGACGCGCCGTTGTACCCCTAGAAATAAAAGCGAAAACAAATGTTATATCAGGTTTGTTTTCACAAAACTCGTCCCGAATTTGACTTAAGGCCGGAATGGAATGGCTTAGCTTAAACTCAAAGTGCGAGACTGAGCAAACAATTTTTTCGTAATTTGTCCGTTGACGTGCTTTGTAAACATGTCGGCGTTAGCTTTCTATCTTTCTTTGTTTCTGTTTTTTTTTTTTTTTTTTGAGTCTCGATGCGTAGCTCGATGCTTCCGTGTTGCAAGTACATATCTGCGTTGCAAAACTTTAATGCAAGTCGGGGACATTATTGTCAGTCTTCTACCGTTCAAAGCGAGGGAGCGAGAAGCGAGCTTCGGACGAGTCGCAGCGTTGGCTGCTTGGAACGAGGTGTTTTTCTTTGTGCGTAGTTTTGTGTTTTCGCATATCGTACCACTGTTGTCTTCTCGTGTGAAACGTGAGGCTCGCATTTCTCGCTAACAAATAACGGAGTTTGGTGTGCAACTTGCATTTGATGGCACAATTAGCATTCGTCACGTCCTCTGCAAGTGTGACGTGAATTGTTTAGCGCCAGCTCAAGAAGATGGGAAAATAAAATATTATGGTAGTTTGCATAAACTGGTCTCTGTATAAATATATGCCACGGTTAGATTTCAAGTAAATGTGAAAGTGGCCTTTCATTAACGATTAAGATACGAAGAAGATAAGGTTGATTAACAGGCGTTTGCCTATTTAAACAGCGAGGCTGTTCTTGGTCGAGGCTTTGCTGTCCGGCAGCCGCCGTAGATCCTAGATCGTAGTGGGATTTAGCTGCAGAAAGGGGATAAATTCCACTGCGGATATGTCCCACTGCGGGGACATCCCACTGCGGCTAAATCCCACTCCTCCCACCAAGCCCACTGCTCACTACTCCCACAACTCAGCACTACGCCCACTATTGCTCCCGCCACTCCTCCCACGTTATTCACCAACTTCATTCCCACTTCATTCCAACTTCATCCAATCCACCTCGATCCACTTCATGCAGACCCATTGCACGCCGCCAGCTTCACTGTTTCATCAGTGTTCGCCAAGTGGAGCTGGTTGAATTTTTTGCTTTCCGCGTGATTTTGGTTTCACGCTGTTACATTTGACCCGGGAATTCTTCATGGGAGACGCCATTTGGAATGCACCTGTTGGCCAAAAAGCTTTCTACCCGGTATTGGTGCTCAGACGGGGGGCGCTAAGCTCCGAATTCCCCTATGTGGTCTTTTGAGCTAGGCATCTCGTCGTGGTCAGGTTACGAGGAAACCGACCCTTATTGTGAGTCGCGAACACCCCTTTCTTGCGTGGTGTCCTGATGTCCTCAACGTGGGACGGCGCCGCTCAAGACGTTCCCATCGAACCAGGGCATGTCTTCACCTTGAACGCAGACATTAGCGTTTGCGGGTGTTCGAGACAGCGGCCTCCATCTCCTCCGAAATCTATGGTGGTGGTGGTTGTGGTTCGAAGAAGAAAAGGCGCCTAATTTCTGCAGCCCGGTCGGGAGCACGGCGCAGCGCCTACCTCCGAAATCTATGCCCTGCATTTCTAGCGCCCTGCACATACTGTCTATGACAGTATGTGCAGGGCGCTAAATGTAAATAGCATATATACGACGCACGAATGAATAGACAGTGGCACGCAGACATGCACGGCTTTTCTTCGCCATGACCTCGCCATGGTAAAGTTAGTACTTTGTGTTCATGAAAAACGAATGTCCCGTTGTGTCATAGTGCAAGGCCCTTGCAACCAGTTTTCTGGATCTCAAATGAGAGAGTGAGAGAGGTTTCTTTACAGAAAGGAAGAGATGTCGTCCTGAGTGATTGTATATGCTCTAGCCTGCTACTCTACATCGGGGGGACGGGAACGCGGAAGAAAAAGAGCAATGAATGACGTAGTAAGTTAGGGAAGTGAGCATATACAGCACCTTCAAGTTGGCCTAATGCTACCGCCGTGCATCCAGTCCGGTGGCTTGTAGGAAGGCTTTGACGGCTCTTATCGACCACAGTTGCACTGTTGGCGTCAGGCCAAGGGCCCAAAGCAACCTCATCAGTTAATGACCTGTGATGAAATCTTTCATCAGAGGAAACCAATTTCTGTCGTTAACGTGCGTATGCTGGGCCGGTGAAAAAATATGTGCTCAAGTGTTTCTGGCTCTTGACAGTGATCACTGATAACAGTGGGCCTTTTCCAAGCGCAAGCGCTCATGGGAATAGTGTGTACGCCGCAGCAGTTGCCGCGACGAGCACGCAGGCCTGATGCTTTAGCTTTCCGCCTGCGCCGTGCCAGCACTTCTCAGATCAAGTGTGTGTGACAAGTGTAACATACTGCGTAGTTAGCCCATGAACAACTTTTGTATATAGCGACGACAGCCTCTCAACGATTTCCATCTCTCTAGTGTTCCCGCGTGCCATTGTTGGACATGCTGAGTGGTTTCGAAGCGTTCTTCTTTTTATTTTTCGGCGGCGCCAGTATGCCCGATGGCATAAATTAAACAAAAAAGATACGACTTGGTTTCCTAGATAAATTCCGCGAGCGCCCAATACAGTTTGCGGATCCATCAGCATTCAAGGTGCACCGACGCTGTTTACTAGCACAAGGTGATGCTCTGAGATTTAAAGACTACACGAAAGAGTACAGTCCGCATTTAGTAAAATAAAATATATTGATTAGGGAGCTTCTGCGTTGCTTGCACCGCAAATAACAAAAGATAAGCTTTTGCCACCATTCGTTGACAAACAGCTCACATGCTATATTCATAAACGTCGATTGTGCTTTCGCGTGTTGGCTCACATTTGACCACGCTGTAGATATGTACGCTCGTACTCCTGAGCAATACGAGACTACCTTCTAAAGGCCATAGCGGCTAAACGCAGTTGGCAAGCGCAGATGTGTTCGCACCACTAAATCCTCAGCGGCAAATCTATCCTTGGAAATTATATACGTAATATTCGCATCATTACGTACAATACAAGTGATCGTCGAATAAACATGAATTCCACGGTTGCAGCTCATATTGTAGTGCGTCTTCACGGTATCGGCATGCGATGATGTGCATGCTACTTAACTGCTGCATCCGATACAAAGCCGCTTTGTAATGCCTGAACTGCACTGCGCTAATTCTTTCACATTTCATGCGCAGAGATACATTCAGATGCGTTCGGATGTATGCACTGTTTACTATGTAAGAATAGTCAAGAAGCGGCGACATGTTCATTTCGTTTCGTGCTCCCACCGCTCACACGGCGCCAACGAGCAGCAGGCGACCGAACAGCCGGCTTGCTGGGGTTGCACACTTTTCCCATAGTGTTCCGCGAGCCGGTGGGAGGCTCTGGGATTGTTTGAAAAAGGCCCATTGGAACCGGTGTCCCTGCAGCCGATCATATGTGCGTAACGCCTCGTGAAGGCCACACCAAGACGAATTCGGTGAATCGTACTTGCTACGTGTCGCTTTAATTCACGAGGCACGCGGACCTCATTTCTGGGTCTCATTTGTGCAGTCGCTAGTGTCGTCACTCCGGTTTCCTCCAATGCTTAAGCGTGAAGTTGCGGATTACACCCCGAAGCAGGGCGTTTGTGCTTGGTCGTGAAAAACACAATGCGCACTTCAGGGGCACTCTTAATAAAGCTGTTTTAGCTTCAGCGTCTGCCTCTTCGTTTCCCATCACGCCGCAGTGCGCAGGAATCCACTGGAAGGTGATGAAGTGGTCATTTGCTGAAGCAACTTGAAGAAGCTATGAAATTCCTGTTGCTAAAATATAATATGGACCTTGTCTCGTGACGCAATTAATGGTTGGCAAAGCGGGTTTTGCATCACAGAATATCTTCCATGTACGAGGTCGCTCTCCGAAACTGAGTATTATTGCCTCCCGAATAGTAACAACCCTATAGGCACAAATGACCGCATTAAGATAAATATATACCCTGTAAACTACCGATTTCCATGCTCAATGATTTCAGTGGGCACCCTCGAACAGTGTTAGATGGATTTCTCGGAGGCCGTTCATTCGGCTTGCTCTTACTTGAGGTTAATTGCAATATTGTTCAGGCCTATTTAAGATAGCAGAGGAATTATAACTTTAACCCGCACATGTTTCCCAGAACATACATTTTGCTGTATCTAAATACTTAATTACCAAGACAATGTACCCAATGAGCGAGATTCATATAAAACGGTTCAAATCTAAACGATGAAAGAATATAGGAGTTAGAGGTTCACTATATAGATTTAAGAAAAAGAATAAGCACCGAGATGCGGTTGCTTAAGGAGCTCTGAAACAATGGGAAGGTCATGGAGACCGCCAAAGCGCCTAGTACCACGGCTTGCCAGCAACAAAAATAAAGCAGCCCACTGAAAAAAAGACCGAGAGGGAGTGACAGATGCTGTCCAAACGACAACATTATCCTGGTCACGTAATCTCTTCGCTTGCTACTGTCTCTGCAACACGAATAGGGCGCCATGATCCTCGCTTCGAAGCGCCGCTCTGAGCATACTATTCCGCAGCCGAGTTCGAATGCCGTCTTCAGTACTATGCAGCACAACAGCTTCGGTTTTATTTCCTCTTACGTCACGTAGTGTGTCGGATGGGCGATGGAGGCCGTTATTCGCGGCGCGTGCGTTGCTTCCTCCAGGCTATACATACGAGCAGAAACTGACGCTCCCGACGTAATGACCAATGAAAGAAAACGACCTCGTACCGTGGTGAAACGACTGGGACTCGCATTACCATTTCTCTGAATTGGAAATGAGAGATGATGTACGAAATGGAAACAGCAGTAAGACAACTATATTTCTTTAACTAAGCTTGTCCGTAATCGCGTGCAACGCTAACTGCGAAAGAGAGACAGTGCGGCGGTAGATATTTTAAAGGATGAGCTGCGAACGTTAGTAATAATAATAATATGTGGGGTTTAAAGTCCCAAAACCACGATATGATTATGAGAGACGCCGTAGAGGAGGGCTCCGGAAATTTTGACCTTCTGGTGTTGTTTAACGTGCACTGACATCGCACAGTACACGGGACTCTACCATTTCGCCTCCATCGAAATGCGACCGCCGCGGCCGGGATCGAACCCGCGACCTTCGGGTCAGCAGCCGAGCACCTTAGCCACTGATCCACCCAGGCGGACCTGCGAACGTTAGTGCGTATGGCTGATCGCAAAGCAAATGATGCTCCGAAAGCTGGGTGATAATTATCTCGCATGGCGATCCCACAAACGTACAGACACTAAGTCCAACTCGGACACGCGCAAACGCAATGAAGTTATTCTCAAACTTTTGTTAAGGCCCGCGGACACTAGAAACCCGAAGAGCGATGCCGCAAAAACTAAACGGCAGGTCGATGCGGTGCACAGCCAAGTTTGAATCCCCCTGCAAATCTGAAGCACGTCTGGAGTTCTCCTGAAGCAGCGGTGTCTGCGAACGTTTCGGGAATGATAACTGCTGGAATGTAACGGGGCTATTAATTGTCAGGATTCTTGTGTACAATGTATTAATTGTCTGCGGGTTCACTTTATTTTAATTTTCTAAGAGACTTCACACAAACCGTGTTGAAGTGCCAGATTGCCCGTCCTCATTTCGGGAGATACGGCGTTCTATTGACAGTATATAGCGATCAAGCTCACACCGGTTTTTTTTTAGAGGGGAACGAGGTTTCACGAACTGGCGCCTACTAGTGTATGGGCACCCTTCTCGGTAAGTAGGGTGGACCCTCCTTTCTGCCCTCTCATATCTTTCAGTTCCCCAAGAACCCTACACTAAAGGACCATGGTCCAATGATCATTGCGCCCAAAAAAGCTTTGAGCCCGTGTGGGGTAAATGCGGTCCCAGGAGGGGTCCGATGCCGGACTTATCAAAGGGTAAAAATTGCGGGACACGTCCAGTTGTTAATGATTGGTCCCGCGCGAGCCTCTACGGTGGTCTGGGTGTTATGGTGCTCGAGTCCTGACACGAAGGCCGCGGGATCAAATCGCGGCCGCGGCGACTGCAGTTAGGGCCCGCCTCTAGTTTAAATACGGCCTGCGGCGGCCTGCATTCAGATGGAGGCAAAATGCTAGAGGCCCGTGTACGTAGATTTAGGAGCACGTTAAAGAACTATAGGTTCCCTCCGAATACTGCGAAGAGCTTGTGTTTCCGGAAGATGCGCGGATGATTCGCAAGGAAGTGGCTGCTTTTCTTTCACGTTTTTTTGCCAGACGCCCGTTTAAGGGATGCACGGTGAGACATTCCACACGGAAAGAGTCGCTCGGGCGAAGCAATTACCGACCAAGTCTTCCGCGCTAACCCCGCCGGTGGCAACATCCCCACCGCCACTAGGTTGTCGAAATTGCCGTAGCCCTCCCGTACGGCGTCCCTGATTAGCATATCGTGGCTTTGTCACGTAAAATCCCAGCAATTATTATAGTGGTCCCGCTCTAGTAGCACATATGTGTGTGAGGCGGCCAAAGACATGAAGAGTTTTTTCCGAATGTCAGAATGTCGCGCCAAATGCGAGGCAGCATGAAAACGTCGCCGAGGAACGAAATATGCTTCATGGCATTTCAAGTTAGTTTATGTTGGGGACACTTTCAGGAGACATAAAGGAAGCGGCACCGATAGTGTGCGGGATATTAATGTCCATGAGATGAAGTTTTATTTCGGTATGAAACTCAACTGCTCATGTTACATAGCAGGTAGTCTTTGTAGTCTCGTCAATGATGCCATGATGGCTAATGGCGTTATATCCTGGTATTCCGCTTGCGTATACCACGCCTATAGTGCGCTCACCTATCCACGCACTGGACGAAGAGGTAAATTCTGTGGCGCAGTGGACCATTTCGTCAGTTCAACATTTCTTACGTTCACACAAAAAGCACGCCTTTTAAACTGAACTAGTCATATAAAAAATACTTCCGTTTCTTTCCCCTGTTTTTTAAGTGGTATAGAAAAAGCGGCAGAAAATTTAAGACCACACACGCATACCAGAGAAGGGAATGAAAAAAAATTGCTGAGCATTTTGACGCGTATAATTCTGCTGTTTTATCGAGCATCCGAAATTGGAGACACGTTGTCAGAAGCTGTCTTAACAATCTCACACTAGCGCGGGGGAAAAATAAACAGAAAAACATGACAAGCAGAAAGCTTCCAGTTATGAATACGGGACCAATAAGTAAAGTGAAGCAGCGCCTGCTTCTATACAACAGTCTAGGATTGCCCCAAAGAAACCTAACATTGGAGTTCTTTACTCCCGTGCGCGGTGAAAGAAACCTGCAACTTGAAGAGTTAGCAAGAACTTTCTTAACTCCTAAGGAAGCTTGGGGAGCCAGGCGAACCAGCAACTACAGACGCTGCCTCGAAGTTCAGCGTTGCTGGAAAAACTCTGGTGAGAAAGCAGTGAGGAGGGGTGGGTGGGGAACGGAGAGAAAGAAACGGAAAATGCGGCACGTGGATCACTGTTGCTAAGGGGGGAGACTTGCAGTTGGTCTTGCGGGTAACCGAGGGCGATGATTGCCGTTATGAGGGTCTAGACGTGGACGTTAGCTCACCGAGCAATGCGTAGAGATGGCAACTACAAATAGAAAAAAAAATTCAACAAGATAAAAAAAAAGGAGCAACGCGTGTTGCAGCCAAATATTTGCGTCATCAAGCGAGAAAAGCAGTCGGGGAAACATATGTACATACATTTGAGATTTTGGAACCTTTTCTTCAGAAAGTAAATCGAGCAGAAATACCGAAACGCATTTGTGCTAATAATTGAGGGAATACTCAATTGTTCTGAGCGAACACACAAAAGTCCGTTATTAAAATCCACAAGGAATAAAAACTGAGAGAAAAGCTGAGAGAAAACAGCTTGAAAGATTATTAACGTTGTGCTCCACGTACGTCTATGAGCAAATTACTTTTGGCCACAAACAATTACAGAAAAAGACATCGTGCGTCATTGCCAGAGATGCCAACATTAAAGAACAGCTCTGTCCCTTTCACCTTAACGGGTACGTAGTGTTAATGAGGGAGACATTTAACTTCTGGCTATGTGTGCAGTACAACGTCTAATAATAAGGTGCATGCGTACGTAGAAGACTGTGCCAATAAGGCAAAAGAAAGACGGCGAATCAACCTACTACCATAAAAGGGACTGTACCACAGTTGGGATAATAGGACACAATAGTCTTTATTTTATTTTTGCAGGCGCAGAGGTCGCGAAGTGATCGGGTGTGGAAGACACAGAAGTCTCCAGTGTAGCCGACTTACAAACGTATACTAAGGAACAATAATGTGGACGCAGTAAAAAAAAAAAAAAAAAAAAAAAAAAAAAAAAAAAAAAAAAAAAAAAAAAGAAAAAAAGACAGTCATAGCTTTCTCTCTACGCAGTTGGGTCGAGATCTTTAAAAAATGCGAGTTTTTTGAACCAGAGGAAATCAAAGCAGACATGAAAGCCACGGAATGCCATTCAGTTCTACGCCAGGCGTTAAAGTAAAAGGGACATAGGAATAAAAAATAGTTTGTCTTATGCAAGAATCCATGAGCGTAACATGTCTTACATAAGTTAGTGCGACGCTCATCGACTTACGCACTCTGCACTTGCGCGTGGGTGACGAGTGCGCACGCAATAAAGGCAAGCAAGACGGCTGGCCGTGGGAGCAAAGAAACGCGCGTCATACACGAGTGCCGTTGGTGGGTTTTTTATCTTCTGTCGCTGGGTGTCACGGCTGGTAAAATATTTAAAAGTGATGGCATTTCGTGTTCCCGAAAAACGGAGGCTAACGAAGCCCGTAATAAGCTGCACACGTAAAAAACCTGATCTCTCGATTCGCGTGGGCTGAGGCATGCAGATTATTCAACAGCGCGTTAAAAACTTTTAAAAGACTTCCACGAAGTCCTCTCGAACAGATCTGAGTGGATGCACCTTACGATAAAGAGGTTCAGGGTTTTTACTAAAGGCCAAGATCATCGGATCTCCCGAGTTATTATTATTATTTTTTTTTTGCAGGCGGATCAGTGCTTTATAAGTAAACTTACGGTAAGACACAATAGAAATGCGGAATAGTTTACCTAATGCGGTTGTTAAAAAACAACGTCAGCCAATTTCGAAGATCTGTTAGACAGCTTTCTTTGTATTGATGCGCGCTAACTTATGGTGCGAGCATTTCTTCCTCGATTTTTATCTGTATAGTCACTGTTCTTTGTTGCTTATTTTTCTGATGCTGGTTATTCATCTGTTATTCCCTATGTGCTATTCAACGTTGCTTTTTTTGTGTGAATGTTACGTATTATGTGACACCCTCCCTGTAACTGACCTCAAGCACGGGGTTGACAGTATCAAATAAATAAAAATAAAATAAAATAAATAAACAAAAGTTCTTCGCAAGCGTTTGCTCTTTTAGAAACCGCGCACCGGATCGACATTGACTTTTGTGAAATGCGGGCCAATATCGTACGGAGTTCATGGGTTAAAAAATGGGCAGAGAAATTCCCGAGATAAAAAGCTCCTTCCCTAAAATTCGCTGAGAAGAAATAATGTGGGGACATAATTAGGAAGGGCTTAGCCTAACGTAGCCCTATCTTTAATATTGTTTTCGCGATTTTGGCGGGAACAGGTCGTTACTAAAATATACGGAGTTTGAGAGATGACGATGGGGGGAACACTGACCTTTTTTTGTTTTTCATGTTATGATGAAACAAGTTAAGCAAAGAAAGCACGTTATTGCATCAATATCTTGATATAAAGCCATGAAATAGCGATACACAATCATAGTTCTGCTACAGCTGACCCAGCTACAATGATGTATGTCCTTCTGACGAATAACAGAAGAGAAATCGTCGAACAAGGAATGCCGATGGCGCCAACGTTTCGACAAAACTTGTCCTTGTCAGGACAACCCTGACGACGAAGAGTCAGTGTATGACGTACCACCACCACCGCAATATTTAAATGAAAGGGAAGGTTCTTCCTGGGCGATGCATAAGTATCTCAATTTCGCCAGTGTCAGCGGTAGGCCCGCGTCACTGGGGGGGGCCGGTAACCTACGCGGTGCTGCTTCGCGGTTCTCACTATTTTGTTAACATCACTACTGCCGGAACCACAATCTACAGTGTCCTGTCGCTTGACCACTGACGTCGTAACTGAGGTCTTCTCTACTCACGTGACTCTGACGTATGTGACGGCGACCGCAATATTTGTCTTGCATGTATTGCTCAGCACTGGCCGACTATATCTCAGAAAACCGAGAAAGAGCGCTCTGTAGAGTTTCAGCCATTGCGTCTACTGACATCCTCCACGTCTTTCCTGTCAGGAACTTGAACAGCTGGGGAATCGCTATCAGGGGCTGCTTCGTGTAGGCCACGTGCTATCTCCAACAGAGGTCTCTGTCAATGATTACGTCAAGAAACCTGTGAGTTCTGACACATGACATGGGCCGCCGGTTGGTCGAGGTGACCTAAGGCGTCATTGGTTTGTGAGTGAATGCCACTAGTGCACATAGTGGCATTCACTGTCTGGTGATATGCTGAGACCTTTGTTTGCGCAAGCGGCTCGCTGTCAAAGTTGCTGCTCTTTGAAGCCGCGCACGTATCTGAGGACGTGTGACTGCTGAAGTCCAGACACAGATGTCGTCTGCGTATGTTGAGATCTTGATGTTAGTATGCAAGTCTTCAGCAAGCCCAATAAAAGCGAGTTGAATAGCGTACGGTGGAGAACTCCGCCTTGAGGAACGCCCCTGCCGGTATATTGTCGCGTAGTTGGGCCATCTTCAGTTAACACAAAGAATGAACTTGCAGCCAGATAGTTTGCAATCGACAGAAGAACTAGACCACATAGGCAGGCTGTCGCAGGAGCATCGAGAATAGCCTCATGTAACACGTTATCGCATGCGCCCTTCATATCTAAGAACAAAGCTGCAGATTGCAGATAGTCGCTTACGGGGCCTTTCACGCTGAGCACACGAAACGAGATCAACTACATTGTCGATGGAAGAGCGGTCACGTCGGAAATCAGCCATGGAGTTCGGATAAATCCTGCAGTGTTCAAGATGCCACTCACTGTAAGCGGCCCAAGGATCATCCGTTCCATTATCTTTCCTACACAGCTGGCCAGCACTACTGCGCCGTACGAGGCGAGTTCGAGTGGGGATTTGCCCTGCTTCAAAAGGGGCACCAAGCGGCTTACTTTCCATTTGTCAGCGACATTGCCCTCCCGCCATGAGGAGTTGTAATAGACTCAACAATTCTCTCCTTGCACGTTCTCCGAGATTGCGAAAGGCTCGGTATGGTATATATACCATCTGGACCAGGAGATGTAGAACGCCTGCAAATTGGAGGCTGTCGCGTGCGCAGAGCGCCTTGTCACGGATTTTAGAGATTACGTGTCTGGTGGACTTGGGTGTTTCATGATATAAAAAAAAACAATGTTCTCAGAAACGAAGAGATGTAGGGGTGGAGGGGTGCGTGCGTAGCAAATGGCCAATTCTCTCGTTTTTACGTTTTCTAATGGTACTTTACAGGAAGTGCTCCATTTCACCTAATGAAATAAGCCGCCAACTAGGTAGTTAGAGCTCCATCCGCTTCTCTCTTCCCAGTTTGCGCCCACTACTTCATCTAGTTGCGTTAATGTAATAAAAACGCTCATACATCCCTACATTACATCTTCTTTTCCTTCTGTAATGACTAACTTCGTATAGGGCTATTGCAGACTTCCTTGTTTCTTTCGCATTTTTGCGCGCTTTATACGTTCACGAAAAGAAACAAAAGCAAACGGTACATTTCCTCAGCCTGGTAGCATTAAATGTTTCTTCTTAGTTACACGTTTGCAATCTTCGCCTTTCTCGGCAGCGATAAGTATGCTGTAATCCAAGAAGTCCACTGCATCACCGGCAAGAACATGTATAAAGAGCAAGAACAGAGAGTAAGGGAAGTAAGGGATAAGTCAGATGAGTTTTTTACTTTCCCACTCAAGAGGCGCGTACTGGCAGACAGCTCTGTAAGCCTACCAGTAACAAGCCCGATTTTGCCGAGACGAGAGTTACTTTTCACTTCCGCTTCCTTGTTAGCGGGATTCTTCGGAGTTTCTGAGCTGCCTCGTAAGGAGAGTTATTAGGGCAACGATCACAGCCGCTTGTAGTACAAGCGGTGCTTCTCTTGAAGCCATCATCCGGCTTGCCGCGTCTTTCTGCCAGCCTTAATTTTTCAGGGATTATCCGACAGAAACTGTTAACGAACATTATAGCTTTAACGTGACGCTTAATGAGTGCCGAGACGCAATCAACTTTACCGTTGCGAGGAGCGCTGCAGTGCAGCTTTCCTTACAGAAAATCGGACCGTGAACAGGCTTTGACTTTTTGTTTTCGCTTATTTGATTTCACGGTACAAGTGCGAAGTTCACTAGAAAGTTGGCTTTGCTAATATTCGAAGGAAAGTACTGTGGCACCACAAGTTTTCCTCGGGGATTCGGGATGAATATCGAAAAAAAAAAACTGTGGTCATTTTTTTTTAGTTTATCACTTGGCCAAAGCTGTCAATGGTCACAAATGTCAATGTGGTGGAAGACATTAACCTAGGCTCGAATAAAGCTCTTGCAGCGTTGACTGATTCTAAAGAAGATCATGCATGAAGGCTGCGTGCACATTATTTATTTATTTATTCAAATCACCCCACAGGCTCCTATATCAGAACATTGTGTGAGGCGGGGGGGGATTACATTACATGTGTGAGGGGGGGTATTAACAGTAAAGAAAGAAAGCAGCAGGATTAGGAATCGTGGTTGTAAAAATCAAAGTCCGCAACGTTCCTCTGAATGGTAAGCTGCATAACACAAGTCCTCAAGACAGGCATGCGAGCTGAATTATTTTGAAACTTT
>JALIZH010028247.1:0-17163 GCA_030522465.1 Rhipicephalus appendiculatus | reverse complement strand
TCTTGAATGGTTGAATACTTCTGGCTATTTCAATAATAAAATACTTACACGCCCGGGCTGAACCAGCATTTTCTGGTTCGTCGTCGCTCGATTCCAGGTCCGAGTCATCGCTGTATTCGGGGGGCACCTTTGCGGCTCTTTTACCGTAAAATGCACCCGGGTCCATAATTAGTGCATGGGGATGGGTCCTTGTTTCCTGCACGATACCGTTAAGCGTTCATGCTAGCGTCGCAGACAAAGTAGCACGCTCTGAGCAAAGTCACCACACCATTCACTGAGCGGCACGAGAAACGCGGTGTAGTGCCTGGTGTTGCCTATGGGCAACAAACATGCGACGCGACGCTGTGGGCACAAATTTTGATTCACATTTGTATAAATCGACAGAGAGCAAGATACAACGTTCTTCTAAACAACTGTGAAATGATAGAAAAGAAAAAAAAGAGTGCTTACCACGAAATTGGCGTTTGCAGGTTGACGTGGTGTCGTCTCACGCTGTGCAGCAATTCGCGCGCCAAACTTCTTTCTCTTCTTCCATGATTTTCGACTTGCTTCACGAGGGGGGCGCCACATGTTCATGTAACATGGTTGTGGGCAGAGCTTGGGCAAAAAAGAAGCCCCCCCCGAAACCGAAACTCCGCGTAGAAAAAAATATTTTCTGGTATGTTGCCTGTGGGCAACACTCGTCAATAAAGGGCTAGGCATAACAAGCCACTGTATATCAGCGATAATCTGCAGCGATTCTTGAGAATCGCGGTGTCATTTTCAGTCGAGCAATGGCGCTGTGCTCAACGCGGTCAAGTGAAGGACGAAATTCGAGTCGAGGCTCGTTCGTGAATACGGGGGTTAGTGGCTCGACCCGTGAGAACACGGGCAAAAACTAAAAAGAAAGCGATAAAATCGGGGGTCGTACGAGCTAAAGTGATAGTGTGGGAGGGAACCCGGATTAATTGTGACCACCTGGGGCGCTTTTATAATCGCTTAGATTTAAGTACACGGGCGTTAAATGTTACATTTCACCTAATCAGAATACGGCTGCCATGACAGGTGTCAAACTAGCGGCCTCGTACTCATTGGTTATCATGGCAGGTACAAAAGCTTCTTTTTTTTGTAATAAAGTGCTACCACATGTGAATTCAACGCAAGATATCAGTCACAAGCTCAACTATTACAGTCATATGCTTCCTGGCAAGTACAGATGGAGACATGTTTTTGTGCAATAACAGACTAAAATAGCTAACAAATGTACTGGTTTCAACATAAATATAAGGTAAAGTGAAAAATTACGGGTGAAAGAAATCGCATCTCTTGATTATTCGGTATTCGATTCGTATTCGAAGCTATGTAGTCGTATTCCATTCGTATTCGAAAATTTTGATATTCGCACACCCCTAAAAAATATTCGATTAGACTCGCACTCACACTTCAATATTCGAATTCGCTTCGCACCCAAAATTTTGCTATTCGCATAGTTCTAATTTGAGTACTTTGAAGCAAAATTGCAGAAAAAAAAGTTGGAGAGGATTTCTAAGCATATTCTTATGAGCATATTCTGTTTTCGTCCCGTCTTCGCGCAGGCAAAACCATTTTGACACTTCACATGAACCGAAAGGCGCAACATGTCTCGCTTGTTCATTGCGTCTGTTGGTGATGAAGATTGTTGTTTTACCACAATGGCAACGGTACGAATTGATAGCGACAGAATACAAAGAAACAAGGACATGAAAGTGTTCGTTTTTCTGTCCTTGTTTCTTCACCAAATGTCTTGCTCAGGGCGCTGCTTGAATGCTCGTCGCACAGCTGAACTGGCCACGGCAGTAGGGTAGCCCAACCAGGCTATTTGTTGATGATACGCGCACCAACAGCCGTTAAAAGGTTTACATCTGGCCAGCTCAGAAGTCCCTTGTCTTGCAGTTACAAAGTCGAAAAAGTAATCTAGACACTCAGCGAATGTCCTGCAGGTCAATGCAGATTTTGAAAGAAGGACGTTCAGAGAGAAGAGTCTTTTCAAAGAACCTTGAGCAGTTAAACAATGCATAGTTGACTTCACCTCATTTGAACTTTTGAGTGCCTCATAAAATGATACATATTTTTGCCGCTGTAGTAAAGAAATAAAATCTAGGAATCCTGCAGCGAATGCTTCAGACCTTGTCATGGCCCGTGAAGGATGCCACAGACGAACACTCAATCCCCTAGTTTATTGTACGAATTAGGTTCTCTTTTAAACCCTCCTTTTCTTTGTCTTGCCAAATATTTCAAATCACAGAGTAACATTTTCAGCTCGGGTGCCCTTCAAAAAGCAAAGGCAGGCATGTATCACATATAAAATTATTCCCTGAATTTTGAAAATAAAAAGCATGCACTTGTGATGTACAAGCACTGAACAATGACGGAAGTAGGAAAACACTTTTGCCAACAAACCCCTGCCGACGAAGAAGGACGATCCCTTGGGGAACGGCGTCCAAGTTCCCCCCAGATGTCGACACCTCCAGTTTATCGTCCAGAACATACAGGAGCTGAAAACAACAGATGAAATCAAGGAATGCCTCACAAAACACTTCAGTAGGCTCATTTCATACAAGCATGCTATAACATGCCCCGAAAATTTTTGCCAGTAAGAGTTTCCTATGTGTAAACAAGATCCTCAAGTAATAAACATGAGATTATCAGAATGAGCGCAACATACACATGCGACGATTAGCTACAAAGAGCACTATACTTAGACAGAACAGGTTGCTTCAATTCAAAAGGGCTGACAAGTATTAAAATATTATCTGAGGTTTTACATCTCAAAACAACGACATCATTATAAGGGACGCTGTAGTAGAGGGTTCTTGAAATTTCCACCATCTGGTGTTCTTTAAAGGGGCCCTGCGACACTTTTGCAACCGCCTTATTTAGCACCGGAACGCGTATATAGTAATGAATGCCGAGACGAATGCAACAAGAATTATGTGAATTGGTGCACGAAAAGTTAGGTTATGAGTCCTCAAAGTCCAAAACTCGAGCAGACGACGACGAGAAACGTTTCCTTTCGTATTTCACTCTCCCGCTGACGTCAAAGACTGCTTCCAATCACCGCGCGCGTCTCATAAAGGCCTACCGGAAATGTCACCTCATGGTGGCCTTCACACAGTACCTTGCTACTCCTCTTTTTGACGGCGTCGTTATCATGGTTAGGCGCTAACAGTGAAGTGCAAGGAGCACACTTTGCGAGTTGATGCACTTTTTTCCTCTCAAGACCAAGTGCCTGTAGCCACAATTCCCGTCGCTCATTGCTCGTTCGCAGCCGGTGAAACGATACACCAGCAGGAGTGTTGCCACTGCTCGTGCACTAGCAACTGCGCATCGATTGCGCACCATACTTCACGCACGCAGGCGATTACATGCGTGTGGCAGTACACTACAATGTACTTTCGCCGAAAGGCCAAGCAGCAGATTTTAGGTACGATGAACGATCAGCGAGTGCACACCACCAAGACAACACCGCAAAATGCAAAACACCGGAATGCATCGTCCTCCACCCCCCCTCACCTACCTAGTTGCACAGGACACCTAGTGTTGGTTTTGTTGTACTGAAAATACGTCATTAAGAAACATAAATTATTTCTTTCTGAAAAAGTATATAAAGGGTTTTTGTTGTTTTAGCATTCACTCGTACGACCTAGCTACCACCGTATGAATATTGCACGTCACGTGTCGCATCAAGCCAATCAAAAACGAACGGTCTTTGTCGTCACTGTCACATAACATGACGTCACTTCCTGTAAGAGAAATAGCCAATATGTCTCACCATAGTCTGAAATCAAGGTAGTTTGTTCCGTGAATTAAAATTATAACAGCTTCGATTTCGGCGTTGCCACTTGCGCAACGGTATCGGTTCATTACACAGTACCAGAAGAACCGATGAAAAAGACATGCTCAAATTGTGTCGCAGGGCACCTTTAACGTGCACTGACATCGCACGGTACATGGACCTCTACCATTTCGTCTCCACCGAAATGAGACCGCTGTGACCGGGATCGGAGTCGCAACCTTCGGGTCAGCAGCCCGTAAACACTGATCCACCTTGGCAGATGGCTTACGAGCATTGTGCACAGGCGTACTCTTCACTGCTCTGTGTATTTGGGCATCCCAGAATTCCATCGGTGTGATTCAGCAAAAATATTTTCCTGGCTACGAAACTGACTCAGAATAACGAGTTTCTCATTGCACACCTCATAAGATGCAACAGATGATGACAAGTCTATTGTTCCAGAACAAAAGAATGTTTATCGATAAATGGAGAAGCACACAAGGAAATTAATGGCCGACTGACACCATTTTTTCGGTGGAGAGTTAACTCTGCCATACAAATCTCCTGTATATAGAGTCGCCTCTGAGCAAGTGTGAAGCCCAGAAAATGCAGATATTTATTTTATATTAAAGTCATTTTTCCCATGGCACAGTACTGATATCGCCACTCGCTTGACATCGTGCAACAGTACTAATTCTGGTGACTTCACGCAGCAGTCTGGCTAGTTGTGATGATGTCAGGTACCAAAACTGCCAGCCGCTCATACGTCACCAAACCATTCAAAAGGTGTGGGACTGCTGTGGAGACGTCACGACATCTTGCGCAAGCACGTGACGAGAAGCTCATACCGTGTTGTGGCGTCAGGGTACAGTAGGAACTGGAACTAGCTTTTTAAAAACATACCGTAATTGCTTTTAGATGTGAAGCATCTTATTGCGAAGCTTAATCCGGTGGTGGTGGTGGTGTGCCGCGTGGCCTCCCTTACTGCGCATGCGCAAACCCTTTCAAACTAAATATAAAAAACCTCCTCTCCCCCCTCTCTCTCCTTAGGCATCCCTCCCCGCAGCAACCACACCCTCACTGCGCATGCGCCTCCCCTCCTCTCTCCCCTCCTACGCTCCCCCCCCTCTCTCCTCTAGGCATCCCTGCCCGCGGTGACCACACTCTCACTGCGCATGCGCGTCCCCCCCTCTCTCTCCTCTCCTACACTCACCCCTCTCTCGCCTCGCGACGCCGACACAGGCAGCGCCTGCTAGGCGAGTTTCTTGGTTTAAAAAACCGACTGCTCGCGCTGCACAACCGTTCACTGGCCACCCCGTATATATGGCAGTGGATCTTGACCTGCAAGGTGGTGCCGGTGGGAGATTTCTCCTGTGCGTTGATGAACGCCTGCGCGTTAACTAAAGCGGACTGCGGGTCTCTGTGTCCAGTCGGAGTCTTCTGTCTCTCATTGCCCATTAGCAGCGATTGGCATGTTCCAGTAGGGAAACACCGCTCCATCACTGCGTGCTTTGCGCCCTCCCCAGTTTTCTTTCCTGCGCAAGGCTGCGATGAGTGCCGGCGTCAACGCCGCCGCCAGTGTAAGCGTTAGCGACCGCTGCTTCACACCTACACATGCTTCCCTTTAACGGAAGATGGTGTAATTTTTTTAGGGTGCACTCACGGTTACCAGTACATTTTCTAGGCTCCTGAAGACGTAGCCTTTCATTTGACGCAGAAAAACAACTGAAAATTTTCATGTCAGTACCCCTTTAAGTTAGTCAGTATTGAGATTAAGTTACATGTGATGTACTAACCGTGTCCTTTTCATCGTTTACAGCTGTTGCCTTTTTGCTGTTTGGGCCCATTCGGATAACCCCCACGGCGGCCTTGGCGGTGGATAAATACTGGCCGAACGTTACTCCGGCGTCCCCACCAGCAGGCACAAACCGTATTTGTTCTTCTGAGCGGTGAAATCCTGCACAAAATAAGATGCACTCGTGTTGAAAGGAAAAAAAAACAGGAAAGGATCTTGCATTTCTCACGATTCACAAGTACACTCAAACCTCATTATAACAAAGTCGCATCTGCCACAAAAATACTTCGTTATATCCAAAAATTCGTTATAAACGTATATTTGTAACACTGTATCTGTGACAAAACTATTCTTCACTGACTTCGTTATAACGGATAATTCGTTATATCCGTATTCGTTATATCGAGGTTTGAGTGTACATAAATGCTACAATTGCTAAATGAGAGCAGAGTTACTGAGGCATAGCACGTTTCCTCAACTGATGACACAGAAAGCAATAAGGGATATATTCACTGAAGGCAAGAAGCTACATCCGCTTGAAGGTGGGCGCTGGTGTCTTGACCCACGTGTTTTAACTTATCATTATCAGGACCAGGTGGTCAAAGAAAATTTGGACACAAATTTCATAACCTAGTTATTCAAACTGTGTGCTGTCACCGTTCAAGTCAATGTTGCTAGATCTCCTAGGGGAGGCACTGAGCCACCATCTCAGCATTTATTAATAATGAATGCAGCATTATGTGAAAAGCATACATCCTTCTGGAAGCAAACTGAAGAATACAGTATACTTTCACTGATTACAGTGATGTGATCGGCCAAAGCCAATTTGGCGCAGCTTATGGGGCAGATAACACCTTGTTCTGGAGCAGCAAATCAGCCTTTTTGGAGCAGTTACCAGTGCCAAATTTTCGAGCACAACTTTTTGCATTGCCAGGGCGCAGTAGTGTTGCGCGTCTTGCAAAATAAATTCGTGCACACATACATGTATAGCTACGCACTATAATGTCCCAAAAGGTGAAATTAATTCACTCCTCCTCGCTTTCCTACAGACATCAGGCCGCCCAAATGCCTCCTCCTGATACAATACTACTTACAGTTGAACCCCTTTTAAATAAGACAAGAGCACCGGGGAACAATTCTGGCCTCTTATATGAGGTGTCTCTTATAAGCAGGATACCAGGTATGCATTTTATTATCAAACACTGTTTTAATGTAGCAAACTGGTGTCTCTTATGCCCACTTGTCTGTTGCATCAGTGTCTCTTATGAAGGGGGTTCAACTGTATTTATTACTCAGAGGGCCTTTCTCTGAAGTGCAAATTTTCCGTGCATGCTCTTGTCGTTATTGCAATGAAGTAAGGTGATGACGCCCGCGCTTTCGCTCCACCTAAGCATTCGAGTTGTGTGGTGAAAGTACCTGCTGTCACACTTTATGAGAGACTAGGTTAATCCAACGTAGAATGTTTAAGATATAATTGGTATATATTGTCAGTGATGCTACCGTGGTCTTCTGATTTGGAGCAATTTTTGGAGCAGCAAAATTTTCATTTTGGAGCACTTTGGAGCAGCAAAAATTTCCATTTTGGAGCACTTTGGAGCAGGTAATTTAACATCTGGGAGCACTCTGGAGTGCTCCCAGATGGAGCAACTAACATCCTAGCGTACACTGGAGAAGCAAGTTGCATTTACATTCAAGGACCTGAATAATTATTTGGGGGCTCTTGTGAAGAGCTAGAAATATTTCGATTCATTGCAAATCTCAAGGAACCAATCATCTCAGGAACACTCCCTATTTCACTCGATGATGCAGAAATGAGGGCGTCATGCGGTTCAGCATTTTGAGACAACTTGTTCAGCGATTATTTTCGTAGCATATAAACACCATACCGGTTCAATAAAATCTTACTTTATGAAATAACATTCTAAAGACATGTATGTGATAATCAGCAGACATTGGAGACAATCGCTGCGACGTACAACAATGCCTCAACGCTAAAAGACTCACACTGTCCCAAATGCATTGCCCTAAGACAACTCCAAGGAGAAAGAGAGGTTCTTTGTCTTCACGATCGATTATATTGCTGGGCGTAACATTACGTCACTTAGCTAGCCTCATAAAGCCAACCTCCTCCGACACTCCTTTCCCTCTCTCTGAGGCCTCTCTGGGCTGGAACAAGAGCATTCTCACAGTCCTTCCGGACTATCGCTTGCGCATGCGCAGGGTTGCCCGGATATGGATATCCGCTTCAATCGAGCTTCCGCGAAAATATCAGGAAGTTCGTTCAACGGTGGACTACATGATTTAACAAACTTCGTTGTCCTTTTGCAGTGAAGTTGTATATGGCTAGGGAATTCTGTTTGTACACCGAAAACCCCCCTGTAGTGCCTTCTAGAAAACAGGGCAAAAAAATAATAAAAAGAAATAAAACTCACTGGGTACCTTATGCATTCGCCTAGACGACTCGAAGGTGATAGCCATTTTGTTTTTATTGCGATAGCAAATGGACATTCTCGCCTTTTGCCGCCACCGTCATGTTTTGTGTAATGTCCAAATCGATAACATCCCCCCCTCGCATCGTACGTTTTACACTCGGGTAAAAGCGCACGAGCGGGGGGCGACGAACGCGGCTGAAGCAGAGATAAAGAGAGCCGACCAATCTCCGTTGCACGGAGGCCGCATCCGATAACATCACCGCGCGTGCCAGGCATGCCATCGATTGCTACTCAAACAGAAAGGAACGCCCCACCCGTCTTCAACGAGCATGAAAGAACGCAAAGGGAGGGGCAGTTGGGGGTGCTGTGTCGCTAGAGCAGCAACACTGAACTTTGACCTTAAGGTTGTGGTCGCGATCGCTGACGCGCGCTGTTTCGGCAGGCATCACAGACGGCTCTATACCATTCTACGTGTTGTGCTCTCAACGCGTACAGACAGTGCGAAAAGTACTTCTCTCCCTGGAGCGGCCACTGAGCCGCCCCCGATCCGCAAGGTGGCAATACCATCGCCGCGCCATTTTGGAGGCCCGTTCGTACGCGCCGTTCGTGCTGCACGTACATCGGCGTGCAAGAGGTGTTCCGGAGGTCTCTAGTCATCCAAGTCGCCGTACGGGTCTCGAACACAGAGCGTGCAGAAAGCTTTTTGCACGTGCGGCGAGTGCGCGGAGTTTCAAAATGGCGACCCCGCCGCTAGCGCTTCTCGCGGATGACGTCAAGCCTTACTTCGTGTAACAATACAATTTGTTGGTATCGCATTCACTGCTTCGAGCTTAAGCGACACTAACAAATTGTATTGTTGCACGAAGCAAGGCCAGCAGCTATTTTGGACCCGATCTCGCGTAACCAAACAGAACGTGTCAAAAGGGGCGTAACAGAACGGAACGGGGCGTAACAAACAGAACGCTGGTTAATGGGAATATGGCCACTCCAGGTGCCGAAGCTGTTTTTGGGTTGTCAGTTCTTTAAACACGAAGTAAGCGTTGAGAGCACAGCAAGATTACGAGCAGTCTCACCATGCCTCGAGATAGCGCGCGCCAGCGACTGCGCCCTTCGAGCGACGCAGCCTGCACCCCCCCCCCCCCCCCCGGAACGAAGCGATGAATGCGATTTTCAAAAAATAATTAAAGGGCAAACACACGGCACATTCACACACGCACACACCCACGCACGAAACACACACCTGGGTGTGTAGGCGTGTGTGAATGTGCCGTTTGTGCTCTAATTATTTTTTTGGAAATCCGCAACCAAATAGCTCGACAACGAGTTCGTTTATGAATGCGATACCGTGATTTTTTATAATTTTCTTTGACCATCAGCTATCGATCCTGGAAAGCGAGGGGCGGAGGTGTAACATTGTATATATTCCTATGGTGTTCCCAGATTTCATTCTGCGATGTCCAGAAATAGACGAGACAAACATTCTAGCGGCACGCGTGCAGTTATTAGTGAAAATTGCTTTAATTACGTGCAGTGCGACTCTTGAAACGAGGTATCAGCAGCGTTTCTGGAACGGACGACGTCCGCCGATGAATCGCCGCCACACTTACAAGCTACCGATTGGCCAAAACGTCACGAGCCTCTGCGGAGAGCGTGTTTTGCCGTTGGGCCGACTTGCAGAACAGAAGCAGCATCGGCAGCGAGCATAGCATCGTGGATTACTTGGGACGCATGCGCGACCACTGTTTATTCAGTGGAGTAATTCTTGATACGTGGTTGTGATTTTGGCCGCCCCGAGAACACGCTGCGAATGCTGGTGATATACGCCCCCCCCCCCCCCCAAATCCAAGACTTTGGCGCAGTTTGGCGCAATTTCCGTTGATATTATCAGGATGGAGCAGTATATCTGATTTGGCACACTTTGGCGCAGTTGGCGCAGGAGTGGAATCATTGTATTGTGTTTGAAAAGCTGCGCTTGAAAAAATTTGAGAAATGGAAAGGCTTCTAATTTTATTGAGAGAGATTCTGTAACTTGAACTTTTGCCGAAATCGAGATGCAGCAGTTACACACCAAGATAGTGCGCCACCAGGCCTTCCCTACAGACCAATGCAGCAGCTGGAATTGTCCATAAATATTGGCCGTTGCGTGGTATTAAAATATGAGTGTCCCGTATAAAATGCTTTGCAAGCCAGAACGAATTGGACATTTTTTTTTGGTAAAATAACCTAACCATAACAAATTTTCATATCCTACATGTAATGCTTACTGCACCTAATGCAATCAATCTTGGAATAAAAACTGATGTCTCATGAAATCTTGCAATATCATAGATTATTAGATTTTATTCCGACTCAGCATTCAGTAATTATTTTTTACCTGACTTTGACGTACTTTCAAAATATGGGTAGCTGGCACAGTTTGGTTAGGGTCCCCGCTCCCACCACCCAGCCTGCCAGTGAAATTGAGACTCAGATTTAAAGGCTGAAATAAATGTAGACATGCAGTAGAGAGCCAAGAAAGACCTCGCGTATCTAAACTTCATGTTTTGATCAAGACAATTATGTATACTGCATGCCTGCCACAACCAACGGCAACTCCGCTTCCACCTCCTAGGTGTCGCCGTCTGGGTCAGTACATCAAGCTCTCGTACAACCTGCCAGGTTTGATTTCGCGTGCCGCCATCTATTAGCACTCGGGAAAATTTTATGGCAGGGAACGTGCCTCGACCAAGAATTTAATATATACAAGACAGTGCATGCATGTGTTTGCAGCTAGCTGACCAAGGTTGTTGCAACAGGAAATGTTACAGCACGAATGGTGGTGAGGGATGAACATTATCGTAAGCTCAATCAATTGGGCAGCAACTGCGATTTCCACCTAATCATCGTCAACCGAATAACATTCTCTTTTGAGCACGGAAGCGGTGGTCGTGGTAAAACTGTCATTTTTGTAAAACTTCGTTGGCGTAGTTAGTGACCCTACGAGATTTGTTTTCAACTACAGAGCTCTCGCCTGTAAGCTCCAATGACCACCACACTATGCAACAGTAACTTACATAATTCGACTACCTGCCATCTTTTAACAGTGAAGCGGGTTACGAAATCCATCCTTGTGAGTCGATCGCAGAAAACTATCTTCATCATCCATTGGTATGTGCCCCAGATTTTGGGGACATCCCACTACACACTACTGGTCTACTAAAAAAGATGAAGGGAGCACTTAGGCCAACAAGTGGCTGGGAAATGATGGCAGTGAGTCAAACACCCTCGAGTACGTCCAACGAGAGAATACCACAGAAAACGGGAAAGGCAACGGCAGCTTCAAGAAGACCCCAAAGTGATGGAAGGCCTACGCTAACGACAGCATGCCCGTAGGTCTATGAGAGGTGCAAACACTTAGTTGCAGTGCGAGTTTCTGTCTCTGGAGTTTGAAAACGCCAGTGTGGTGTCTGTCACTATCTGTGGTTTTGCTCAAGCTCAACTGCGCTGAGAATAAACGTAGAAACAAGTTAAACTCACCTAGCTAAAGCCTAGTAACAACCTAAGAGCAACCTGCATAACCTAGATAAGACGTAGAAACCACCTAGAAGCAACAATATTAGCCTTCAGAATCTGTTTCAAGCCTTCACACAAGCTGCGCCAATTTTTTCTTCTCTCTCTTTCTGAAAGACTGCAAGAGTGATGTCTTGAAGCATGCTTGGCACAACTTAGGCGATTGCTGTCGAACTGTAGCCGGATATAGCATGTTTCACCTCTTGGCGCAGTTTCGCATACCTATCACATCACTGTGGTCATTGCGCAAATTGGCGAGAGTACAACAAAGAACAAAAAAACGAGGACAGGAAAAATGCTCTTTCCTGGGCTTTTTTTCTTTGTCCTGTGGTTACCACTTTGGACAATATTGGGTCGTTCCAAGTGAAACGTCCCAGCCCAAAAGTCGACCACCGGTGATTATATTGAAAAAAATTGAGCTGGAAGGTAACTGTATGAGAGTGAATTTAGTGAAGTATTTTCATTCAAACAAATTTGGTAGTCACGTGATGGCCCTAATATATTGGCGAGGATGAAAAGCAAGGAGGGAATAAATTATGCATATTTAATCTTGATACTGGGTACAAAGGCAAATTCTGTTTTGAAGCATTCTATTGCCATTGTTCTTTCACATGACGCCACAAGCAGAAACATATATTAAATTTCCAGTTTAACTGGGCCTATCAAAAAAGCAAGAAAACACCCATATTCAGGCAATTTTTGCAAAAAAAAGCAGCACTTTCAGTCGGAAAATTTTTTAGCTTTTAGCACTCGACATAGTATCTGCTAAAATATTTTCAGCCTATGTAAACAAACGTTCATTGAGAAAAATGCTTGCAAAGTTGACAAAATTGAGCTATTTGGGATATTCACTCATAAATTAAGCAATAAAGGAGCACTGACACTAAAATTTGGCACCTTGTTTTTTTTTGACATAGGTAGCTTATGACCCACTTATCACGGCTGGAAACTTTGTGCGAGTGCGCGACAGTTATTTATTTAGCCACCAGTCGCAGTTTCGGTTTCAAAGAGCACCGAGCTAGGCATGTGCAGTTCCGGGAGCAAGGTAAACACAGCTGGCCACGTGACCACGCAAAACTGTGACGTGGGCGCCGCGCGTGAGAGCATGCCCAAGTGGGCGCCGCACTGACAGCCAGCATGCGCAAAGCCGCATGCACGGAGGAAGAAATCGCAGGCAGCGCAAGCGCAAGGCGCGTGCCAGCAACCAGCCAACACAAACTCGTGACGTAGGTTTGTTTACACTGCCCCCCGTTGATTTCGGCGTCGCGAGGGGCTCCCCCTCGCTCAGTCGGGCGGCGTGCACTTTAAAATTGATTTTAAATATGTTCTAGGCTAAATTTGCCCTTGATATCTCTTACATGTTGTGTATGTCTCCACATAAATCTATCTCGCTCATTATTTTGCCTTCGGAATTTTGTGTCAGTGCTCCTTTAAGGCCATCACAATAAAAATGTGAAAATTTTTGTTGTAAATTTTGTTTAAAGCGAAAAAATTATTTTTGATGTCCACAACCAATTTCGCTGGTAGGTGCTCACAAACCGAAGTGTTTTCAGCTATTTTAGGGAAATTATTGCAACCGATTATTGGTTATTTTGGTAGTTTATGTTGTTTTGGACCTTGTTCGATTATTTTCATTGGTTTTGAGCATTGTTAGCCTTGTTTTAGGCCTTTATTGAATGCTGCGTTACCATGCGACATAAGACTGTGGAAGGACGTGGAGCCGGGTGTCTAAGTGGCTACACTAAAAGAACGACTTGAACATTTACTACCACGAGGAAGACCACAATCTATCAACAGAGCGGAACTTCTTTGCCACTTCAGATGGCAAAAGCGCATGCTACTGTGTTGGCGGCCCATTTAAAACGTCAGGCAGCAACAGCAAGTCTGCAGAGGCCATATGGAGGGCACCACAGGAGTACCGATATCTCTGCACTGTAGAGCATGTGCTTACTCTCGGTGGGCTTGGATGAGGACTTGGTCAGTTTTTCAAGCAAACTATGGCAGTGTGACTTCCCATAAGAGTATACATATCGGAACCAGCAAACTTTTGTCCCGTCATAACAGCTTTTCTTGGCACTTGGGGAAGTCAGGCAGACGAGCATAGCAGGGACGGAAGCGTTTGGCCATGGTATTTATCAGCTGACTCTGCTTCATTTCATGCACGGATGCGTGGATCACATGGTTCTTTACTCTCGGGTGCTTCACACTAGCACAAGAACAGCGCTCCGTGGCTTACCAGCTCTTACAAAAGGAAGCTGTGGCTTCCAAAACCTTATTTCTTGTCGTTCATGTCTTTTCATTTCGATGCGTCGTCCTCTGATCGCATTTTCGACACCTTAATAGTTGACGTCGAACTAGGCTGCCTTGTCATTAACACCCATTTTCTCCCCTAAATTTCTTGTGTTAAAGAATGGTGTAAGCCCAATATGAAATGTTGAAAGAGTAGACGGCTTGACGTGGTGCAGTTGTCGGGTTCCCTTGACAGAATCACCATAGCGATTATCTGAGTGAGCTGCGTTGTCTTTTTTTGAATTGAGGAATGAGGCAGCCAAATTAGTGTAAGACGACTTACATTCCTTTTTGTCGAAATAATAATGAAATCCTGTGGTGTCTGAATCTTACCACCATGTGGCATCTGCAGACTTGCTGTTGCTGCCAGACATTTAAGTGGGCCGCCGATACAGTAGCATGCGCTTTTGCCATGTGAAGTGGCAAAGAAGTTCTGCTCTGCTGATAGATTGTGGTTGTTAAATATTATTTCGGACGAGCGGTGAAGACGAAGAAGTGACAAGAGAGCGTGGACCTAAGCGCGCGCCCGCATTCCATTTTTCTTTGAGTTTTGAACCCAGCGTCGAATAAACAAGACGTTCTTTACTTCGGCTCCGCTTCCTGGTTTTCAACAACATGGTGCCGTGACCAGGATCAAACGAACAGTTGAAGACCCCGAACGATGAAGCGAGCTCTGTGAAGAGGACGGCCTATCGACGCGATCAACGCGACGACGTTGGGAGAGAAACGAGCGATCCACGTCAACACGAGCCCTGCGATTCCCGACGTGACGACATGGAAAGGCTACGACGGAAACGCACTACTGTTCGAGCTGCAGTCACCAGGATCATCAACGAGATGACGACTCTTATGCAGACGGAGCCAACGCCAACTGGTGAGCTCACTGACCATCTTAACCTATTGAAGATTAAGGAAACGATGTTAACGGACCTTGACAGCCAGATAGAAGAGCATGTCGCTGACGATAACCTTGAGGATGAGATGCAAAGCGTCGGGCAATACCAAGATTCTATCGTCCTCGCGAAGTCCCGCGCTGAACGTATTTTTATCCGTACCCTCAAGCCGTAACTACGCATGCATCTCCTGATGACTCTCAGCAAGCTCGTGCCCAGATTAAGCTACCTAAGCTCGATGTACCGAAGTTTCATGGTGACCCCATTAAATGGCCTGAATTCTGGGATCAATTTGAGTCGACCATTCACCAAAACCGACACCTCGCCGACGTAGACAAATTGAAATATCTCCGGAGCTACCTGTCGGGTAAAGCGGGAAGGTGTCATTAGTGGCCTGGCCACGACCAACGAAAGTTATAGCACAGCTATAGATCTTCTCAAAGAAAGATTTGGCCATAAGTCGCGGATTGTTAACGACCACATGCGCCGGCTTCTAAACCTACGTAAAGTCCGCTCCCTGCGAAGATTTCGAAGGGCTTCAAAGGCTGTATGAAGAGGTGCAAACTCGCGTGAGATCCCTCCGTAGCCTTGGTGTCGAAGAGAAAGAGTATGGAGTGTTACTGAAAACAGCAGTAATACAGAACCTCCCGCAAGAAATGGTACTCCGTTATACTCAGCGCACCTTGGCTTCGACAAATAGAAGCAGTACTAGTGGACAACTAGATGAATTGTCTAGTCTTCTAGAGTTCTTGAGCCTTGAAGTGAGAAGCAGGGAACAGGCGTTGCTGATGACGGTTGATCACAGAGAACGAGCCTCAACCGGCAAACAAAAATCTAATGAAGATAACCGAGGTTCCGCGTCTATGTTAACCGTGAAACTCTCTCCAGAGAGTTGTATGCTCTGTGATGGCAAAGATCACTCGGTAGATACATGCCCAGCTGAACTGACAATACATGAGAAAAAAGAGAAGCTGCGCAAGCTGGGATGTTGCTTCCGATGCGCTAGACCATTGCACAGAGCGAAAGAATGCAGAAGTTGGAAGAGATTGAGCTGCGCGAATTGCAAGGGACGACACATCACCTCGATGTGCGACCCAAAATGGAAACAGAAGAATAACGAAACGCAGACCACTGTTTCGAGCTCGTCTGTAGACTCGCTAAAGAGCACAGTACTTCTGCAGACCGCGCAAGTTTGGGCTCAGGGCACTGGAAAGAAACGCCTTGTAAGAATGTTAGTTGATGGTGGCAGTCAACGCAGCTTCATCACAGAAGAGTTGTCTAGAAAGCTGAAAGCCACCGTGTTATCCGAAGAGCAGCTAACTATCTCTGGATTCGGAAAATGTTTCCGCACCTCGGAAATATTATCGAAGAGTACGCGTTACGCTGCATAGCCAGTACGATTCAAACTCGATTGAAATCGAGGCTATAGAAGTCCCAGAAGTATGCAGTAACTTGTCAGCATTGACAGAGACAAATGCGCTTGAAAGGGTAAAAGACCGGAACCTACGTTTGGCTGATGTCACCGTATTCCAGGTCTCACCTGAGCCTGGAATATGCGTGCTTATAGGTGCTGACTATTACTGGCAACTCGTCAGCGGAAAAAATTCAGCGACTGGACGACTCCCTTAACCGCCATCGAAACAATCATGGGATGGACACTCATGGGCGATACCAGAAGTTGGCCGAAGCTCAACCAGCCAGACACTGTAAGGACCTACAACATATGCCTAATGGAAACCAACGTCTCTGAGCAATTGAGAGCTTTCTGGGAAGTGGAGCATCTGGGACTGGCTCACGAAGAGAAACATTCGAAAGATGACGAATACGTCCTGCAGAACTTCGTAGAATCAACTGTTAAATACAATGGACGCTACGAGGTTGAACTTCCTTGGCGCAACAATTATGCCGAGCTTAAAGACAATCGGGATGTCGCTTTGAAGAGGTTTGAGTCTCTACAGAGAAAGCTATGTCGGGAGCCAGAGTTTCACAAGGAATATGACACTGCTATAAGGAGCTACTACAACAATGGCTTCGCTGAGAAGGTCCCAACGAGCAGTACGAGCGGGAATGTCTCCTACTACATGCCACATCGAGCGGTAGTAAGACGTGACAGAGCTACAACAAAGGTACGGGTGGTATTGGACGCCTCGTCTCACGCTCCAGGCTCTCCTTCTCTCAACGACGTCTTGTGGACTGGGCCAAACTTGAACCCTAAGATACTTGACCTGCTGCTGAAGTTTCGCAGCTTCAAGATTGGAATTTCCGCCGACATAGAAAAAGCGTTTCTTCAAGTGTCATTGGCCGAACAAGACCGAGACGCCTTTCGTTACTTTTGGTTTGGAGGAAGGGTCTTCTAACCTTGAAGAACTGCGCATGACGAGGGTTCCTTTCGGCGCCTCCAGTAGCCCTTTT
>JALIZH010028246.1:0-21603 GCA_030522465.1 Rhipicephalus appendiculatus | reverse complement strand
CCGCTGACATTTTATTTTTTTTCTTGCTGAACGTAGGTTCCGCACACGTGGTTTTGGTTTGAAGTGATTGGCTCACGTACAGCACGTGATTTGAACATATCCCCAGTCAACAATTGATACCAATGATAACCACATATAATATCAACATTGTAATTATACAAGCACGGAGCAAGCTTATTATTCTTTCTTATTTGTTTTTTTTTTCGCGTTAAGTGTGGTCTCGCACGCACGCCTTTACTTTTAAGCGATTGGCGGGCGGTTTACGTGTGGCGCGGCGGGTGATTTGAAACGAGGATAGCGGCTTGGGCTTGTTGGAAATTCATGGCAGTATACTGCTAGCGCTGTGTATCAGCGCAGTGTGTCGTCCTCTTTCTTGTCCGTGTGTTCTCGTGCTAGTAGTATACTGTCACGATTTGAACTGAGTTGCGGAGTGCATCGTCCTCCTTCTGTTTTCTGTTCTCACTGTTCACCCCTTCTTTATCCTGCTCTTTCGCCACCTTGTTGACCTTGCCGGCTGCCCTGTGCGACGCTTCGGGACACGCTGCATCTCACCGACTGGTGCGATCGTCAGCGCTTTGCCCTTGCATAAATACTTCGCTTCCTTCACGACGTGAGCCTATATAGTCTAGCGACTTTGAAACACGGCAAGAACGCACACGCACATGCACAGAAAACATATTTTATCGGAAAGAACCTAAATAGCGATGGGAAAGAACGAAAAACACACCACACCAGTACAGACTTTTTTGCAAAGTGTCAATTGCCACCCCCCCCCCCCCCCCCCCCGCAAACAGCCACCTTTTTTTTTTTTGTCTTTGTATTAACCCCGCGTAGCGAGATAGGGGCGTAGGCAAAAATATTTTTCGAGGGTGGGGGGCGCGGTGTCTGCCCCTAGCTACGCCACTGGTGGCAGATACAGATTTCATGTGAAAGGATCACTCGAGCAGAGAACCACGACCACCTTTTACAAAAGAAACATGGTGTTGCAAAGGTTGCTTGGCGAGTTTAGGAGGAAGTGCGGTAGGTCCGGTGCATGTAAGTGAAACGTCGGTGATACGATCACAGCTCATACGAATTTCGGGGTGATACGAATTTTCCTTACGTCTCGGCCAAGGCCCGTTGGCCTGCAATAAAATGGAGTACGGTTGTTGTGAACCGATTTTCATCCCGCGACGTACGAACGTACGCTACCGCCCAGGTACGAAGAGGTGCTGTCGGCGCTGTCGCGGAAGACGCGCCGAACACGTGCGAGCGCGGGAACGCAAACCCGGGCATGCGCGCCGCACCGGCAAATCGTCAGAAGCACGGTGTAAGAAAAATACTTTTCAACGATCAGAATAAACCTTCAGAGGCGCGTCACGGCCTCCGAGATTGTGTGCGCGAATCTTGGAGGTTCTAATGTGCCTTCGTGTGCCTTTGCGTTTAGATTACAGAGGGCACTGGCGTTATGCTATCTTTTTTTTTTTTTTTGTCAAACGCGTCGACGCGGCCCGCTCTCGTGCTATGTTAACACGTGTCTACCTCGTGCATCGGACATCCTATGAAAGGTGGACGAGGACCGAAAGAAGGCGAGGACGGTCTTGGCGAAGGAGTCAGGCCTCACAACGTTATCATGTATGACTGTTGAGGTCGCACTTGTGCGGGCACGGCCGTAAATCTCCCGAAAAACATCCCCAACACTTCCGCGATAACAACAGCATAACAAAGGACCGTGGTTCTGAAATTTTGTGGCCTTGATCTATCACGTCAAAGCGCTTCTTTTGTTACTTTCGCCGCAATACTCCGGTGTCATGCGAAAAAGCATACTAAAATTTGGAAGGGGCTACTGCTGTCGCGGGTCACACTGCATCTGGTTCATTAATTCAACACGAGCTTACCGGCGTATATTAACGGGTGCTGGTATGATTGCCGACATCTGAAAACTTGACTGACAATCATTCAGAGTTCTTTCTGACGTTGCTGCGGCCATGAAAAACAATAAATGAAAACGTACGCCAGCTTTCTTTTGTCGCATGCTAATTTTCCATGCTTTCTGATGATACGAATTCCGGATGACACGAATATTTCTGGTGGTCCCGTGAGATTCGTATCACCGAGGTTTCACTGTATGTTGTTGGAGAAATATTCGTATCATCCGGGTATCTTCGGGTCAGCAGCCAGTTCTCGGCTGCTGACCCGAAGGTCGCGAGTTCGACTCGGGCGCGGCGGTCGCATTTCGATGGAGGCGAAATGGTAGAGGCCCATATACTGTGCGAGGTTAGGGCAGGTTAACAAACACCAGATGGTCGAAATTTCCGGAGCCCTCCACTGTGGCGTCTCTATAGTAATATCGTGGTTCTGGGACCTAACACTTTTATATTATTATTAGTATAGTCCGCTTTGACCCTTATGTCGGTCTCGCTCAAGCGCACTGTTCTTCAATCAACTACACAAGGCTATGCTATTATTTACCCTCCCCTCCTCCTTTCTACCCTCCTTACCCTCACTTCACTTTCCCACCCCGTTGCTATATTGTTGCATGGCTATGCTATACTTTACCACCCCATCCTTTCCCTAGCTCTCCCTCTCGCTTCTCTTTGTCCCTCGCTATACTGTACTACACATGGACATGCTATGATTTACCCTCCCCTCCTTCTTTCTCTCCTGCTCACTTCTCCATCACTCCTCCTCGCTCTCACTTCTCTTTCCCCCTCACTGTACTGTACTACGCATGGCGGTTCTATACTTTACTCTCCCTCTTTTTTCCTTTCTCCTCACATTCACTTCCCTTTCTCGCAACATTTTTCTACAATACTATACATGGCTATGCTTGACATGTTTTTGCCTGTGTGACGCCACACATGGCTTTGCTGTACTTTACTTTCTCTCTTCCTCCTTTATCTACTCCTCACCCTCGCTTCCATTTCTCGTCCCTTTCTATACTGTACTATACATGGCGATGTTATGCTCTACCCCCTCGTCCTTTTCGCCCTCAACTTCGCTTCCCCTTCCCACCCCTTGGTATACTATACAACACTCGGCTACGCGATACTATCCTGGCTACAATACGCTTTACCCTCTACTTTTCTCATTCCTATCCTCCTCAACTTCTCTCCCCTTTCCCCTACCCTCACTATACCATACTACACATAGCTATGCTATACACGGTTTTCCCTGCGTGATGCCATGCGTGGCTGTGCTTTGCCTTACCCTCTTTCTTCCCCCCCTTCCTCTTTCTCTCCTTCTCACCCTCACTTCCCTTTCCCGCACCCTCTCTTTATTAGGCTATGCAAGCATGGTTTCTTTCCTGTGTGACGCCATACAAGGCTTTTCTATGCTTTACTCGCTCCGCTCTTCCTTGCATTCATAATCATCCCCTCAACACTCCCCGTTACCCTCACATTCTTTTCCCGCCCTCTTGCTACACATGGATATGCTATACATGGTTTTGTCTGCATGACGCCAAGCGACGACATGAGATCACAGTATACGATGAGAGTATACTTCCTCTCCCTCCTCACCCTCACATTTTTCCTCCTCAACTTCAGTACCCTTTCTCACACCCTTGCTACATATGCCCACACTATACATGGCTATGCTATGTATGGTTTTGCCTGCGTGACGGCAAGCGACCTGAGACGATTACAGCATACGATGACAACAGCCCGGGCCTCTATAGTGCTCACACGGAGAATATATATGCCTAAACGCTTCCCATGCTTTCCACTACAAAACTTTGTCTAAAAAGTAGCATGGTAACAAGGGCCCTTCGTTTGGAAACTACCCTAAAGCGAAGCCAAAATATTAATTATACCTTAATTAGAACATTAATTAGAGAGGGAAGCCAACTTTTACGACTTTTGCAAGTGGTCCATCAAACACGGAGACATTTTCTGTACCTCAAAAACGGGATATGTTTTTTTTCGTATTTAGGGCAGTTTCTTTTGTTTCAATAAACAGTCAGGCATTCTTCAAGATTACGTATATTTCGTTCGTTGATTCCACGGAAACTTTTCATCAAACACGGAGACACTTTCTGTACCTCAAAAACGGGATATGTTTTTTCGTATTTAGGGCAGTTTCTTTTGTTTCAATAAACAGTCACGCATTCTTCAAGATTACGTATATTTCGTTCGTTGATTCCACGGAAACTTTTCATCAAACACGGAGACACTTTCTGTGCCTTTAAAAACGGGGTATGTTTTTTCGTATTTAGGGCGGTTTCTGTTATGTTTCAATAAACAGTCAGATATCCTTCAAGATTACGTAGATTTTGTTTGTTGATTCCACGGAAATTTTTAAGAGTGTGCAGGCGATATGGCAACAAAAAAGCGTTAATCGAAAAGTCAGAAAGGCGGAGATGATTTATTGGATGGTAGCGATGAAAAAAAAATGGCTCTGAGCGACTACCGAAAGGGCAAAAAGGAAATAAGGAGGGAGGCATTTTATGACAATTCAAGGGAAAGAGCTTTACTGTTTGAAGCGAGATTGTGTTGCCTTAGAACGTGTAGTTATAAAGCGAGATTCAGTAAATAAGAAAGAGCAATGCACTTGCTGTGGGGAAGATAACAAAACGACGGAGCATGTTCTGATTAAACGTGGAGGTATCCACCCATGTGTATCTTTAAGCACGAGCCTTCATGAAGCCTTCGGTGTTAGGGACAGCGCTCTTTTTTCTGCTATGTCCCATTTTTCTCTATGTTCGCGCGCGTGAGGTTCGTCATCATGAGCAATGGAAAGCTGAGCACGTCTGTGATAAAAGTACGTAACATTTGGTAAGAGTATTGGCGGCCGAAAACTAGAGATAACGGACAAAAAATAAACAGTGAGAAAAATAAGGACACTGTACCGTAGCTGACAGAAAGCTGGACTGTGAATTCACGTTTTTTTTATACTGCTATCAATTGATTATTTTTGTATACTAAGATCAATTGCAAGACATTCGGTCATCTTAAAAGAGTCTTTCTTTTTCTTATTGTCGAACCTGGTGGCGCACATGTCTCCGCCCCGTTATAAAGGCGACGCTCGTAGCATCCATCCATCAATCCGTCCAGAAAAGGTTCCTTCCCACGCACCATTTGATCGAGCTGGAGAAGCTTCGCAGTGGGGACGAGCATGGAGGAAAAAGAAAGAAAGAAATGAGGATGGAGCGTAATGTGACAATCTTCATGTCTAGTCGTGCAAAGTGAAACAGGAACATGTTGGGAATTACGCCAAGAGCATGGCGCACGAGCAGGATGTGGCGTCGGCGGAGGTTAGCTTGCGTACGCTAGGCGCACCCGCTCCTGTTTTTAGATGCGAAGCAGCTCATGAACGAGGCCTGTCCCCCCCCATCGTTATGCGCAGTAGCCGCTAGTGCGCGGAGAGCCCGCATGGTGGCCCGTTACGCTCTCCAGTGCATTTCGTACGATTACAAACATCATACTACCATCAGGGGAACGTGCGTAGACATCGCCTTCTCAAACTTCATACTACAACCCTTGCTGCACGATCACTTAACTTTACACTTTACAGACCACAAGGCCGTTATACTCAAGGGAAAACGGTCTCCGGAACTTAAAGTCGTATACGAGGATGAATAAAAGACATTGGCTGCTTGGTATACTACTCAGGGTTCCCTTTAGGGGAGATGTGTGCGAATGAAAGAGGAACATGTTGGGAATTACGCCGAGAGCATGGAGCACGAGGACGGAGTGGCGTCGACGGAGGTTGGCTTGCGTACGCTGCGCACCCCCTCCTATTTTTTCTGCTCCACGGGGACGAGCGTGTTACGAAGTCTAAAAAAAAAAAGAAAAACAACATCGATTTTACTAGACATGTCCCTGAACGGAAAGTCATTGAACTAATCCTATAAACGTCGATGGTTTTGTAAGAAATAATTGGCTCGCGTGTTCTCGAGAGCCTGGACTACCGATCGGCAGCGTTTTCTGAGCATGCTCAAAAAGTGTTGCAGGGCCCCTTTAACTGATGTTACTGCTTGAGGCCTGAGAAAAGAACAAATGCACCACTCACCAAAAATGTGAACTATACACAAGAGAGCAGCTATTGAAAAACTGCACTCCATAGGCAGACTGCAGTAGTGACTGCTTTTATGTGTGACAGGATTGCACATATATATATGGAGTGAGTGCTAAGTTTACAGAGTGACGACTTGATCATTTTTTTAACATAAACATAACTACTTCAGCAAAGCACAGGCATTGTGAAAACAGAGATATCAGGTGGGGAGGAAGGGAGGGAAAAAATTGGCCGCGTATCTGCGTGCTTCGCTGCAAATGTCGTCGAAAGACGGTAGTCTTGTGCCGACTGCACTGCATGAGCGGCATGAGTACCACAATTTAATAGCTGGGCTAGCCGCTGGGCTCGTTTTTCGGACGTTTTCCGGGCACGCTTAGACGGACGCCGGCGTTTCTCCGCTGAAATTTGGTCGTCGGTCTTTTCTCTGCGTTCTCTGATCATGTCTTGTAGAGTGGGTCGTATTTCATCAAGCGGCCATATATTTTTTTGCCTTGCCTGAGACAGCGCTCTTCTACGATGAATCAGCCGCATCTGGCTGGCATTGATAAAACAGAAGAGGACGCCATCTACAGCGCTACCGGGGAACATCGGCTTGTGTTGAACTATGCTGCTGCCAGGTGGCAGCACCACAGCGTCGAAGTTAAATCACTGGGCGGAGACTTGTTTTGTACACAGCGGCGCATTTTCAGCGCCGCGTAATAAACAATAGGATCTTTATAATTACGTATCTATAGATTTTGTTTTAAAGGAACACTGTGAATAGTACTAAGGTATTGATGTTGTGCCTCAGGTATGCGTAATATTTGATTTTTAATTGCCCACGCTCACCCGTATGAACACATGCTTCTCGGTCAAGATTGGAGGTCGTAAGGCAGGGGGTTAAACTTTGGCCAGCTAGCTGAATCGTGCGACGTGCCGACAAACAGAGAAACAGACAGACAGACAGACAGACCAAAATTTCTCCGTTTAGGTATCCCAAGAAAGACTATCGTCTTTAAAAGTCTTGAATAGTCGGCCACCAGCCGTCCATTCACGACAGTGCCATGTGTGTGCTTGTAATATAGCGTTCCTTTGTTGTGTTGACGTTTTGTGATTTGATAGTTACATTATATATATATATATATATATATATATATATATATAAATGCCTGTATTAATCATGGGATTAGAGAGCGCAACAACAATCATAAAAGTACCTGTGGCAGAAGGCTTGCGATACAATGTAAGGCATTTGGTTGGTGACTTGTTTTCGGTGGATGTACTGTTGTTTCATCTATGTATCATTCGTTGACATGAAAAATTTATACAAGCTGAAACATTGTTAGATTAGACCCTGAGTGCGTCAGTATGCTGAGGTGTTAACTAGTCTAGCAAAGTGCCTGCTTTTCTAAGTTGATTGTTAGCGCATACCTGGTGGCAATGTGCGATTTTATAACCACTGTGTGTCCAAGGAAATGAACTTGTCTTCATACTTGGCGCTCTGTGTGTCGTCGTCTCTTCCTTAGTGTTTGCCCTGTTTGTGTAATTCAACGCTTTTAATGATTAACCAACATGCCCAATTGTCAGCTCTTATAGACTTTATTCAGGTGGCTGTGACAGCAGTGTCAACTTGACAAAGGTGTTCGGAGTACAGCCGCGTTTACGGCTGCGCACTATGGTACAGCAATTGTTCTATCTTGGCGAAGCATTGGCGCAACTTGGCGCAGCAGGGTATCAAGTTCCTTTTATTGTTTTTTTGGGGGGGGGCACGACTGACTTATTCAAAAGGTCATTTACTTCAATATTTTAGTCAGCTTGTCCGAGGAAGAACTGAACAAACGCGCGGGGCGCTTTAATTGTACACAATACCGTTATACATTTTTTTTTTAAATCCGAAAGGGACCCAGCAAGCCTGACAGAAATGAGATGGTTCCTGTTTGTTATGTAGTAGCGATCATAAACCTCACCTTCTGCTCTCGTGTGAACGCTTATTTTCGGGCTGAACAAGTCGATATTCCCATTTTGATAGTGCTTGAGTGCATCGCTGCAGACCTCTCACTATTTGCAGCGAAAATCGGGGACCTAGAAAATAATTGTTTGGCCAAATAACATTCATTAAAGAGATCAACATGACGTGCCACCACCTTTTTTGTGTATATCATGGGCGAATTACAACCGCAAGCACGAGAGAAGTACATATAACTTCAGGAAGTGTATATACGAGTTTCGTGTAATACGACGCATAACTCGATATCCTGCACACTTTAAAACACTTGTTCGTTTCTTTCCAAGTTATGGCAGTGAAGAATCGACGCTGTCCCTGGCTCGTATGGATTCATTAATCGTACGAAAATGATTACATCGGAGTAAAAATTAAACAAGAAAACGTGCTACGCTTTCCTTCTTCAGGCAAGCTGCAGCTCCTCCATACGAGAACATTCTTTAATTTCGGAACAATGCTTGAATGATGGTGCTGCAAATACTGTCACTCCAACTAATTGAGTTCAAGGCAATTGATGCAAGTGAGGAATAATCATTCAGGAATACAAAGATACAAGCCAAAAATAATCATTTTTTTAACTTGGCTCGGGGAGAGCAGGTGTCTGGTACTTATAAAAGACAGACTGATTTTGAAATGCGTTTACGAAGCGTAAGTCACTGCACTGAGATGACCAGATTTCCAGCGTGCAGTCTAGTTCTGATATGCTGTTCCGTTGTCCTCGGAAAACTAAGCGATCCTGGAGGCCCGCGAAGGCTGCGCCACCTTGTCGCAGACAGCTTCAAGGTAAATTCACAGTTTGCGAAAATAGCCGGGCTCAGTTATGAGCCAATACTACCCTCGCGTGAAAATTCTGAACAAGATTTCAGCTCATTGCGATCATGAAAGCGTTAGTTGGCAAACATGCACGCAGACACGATGAAGTACAGTTCCTTTCTATAGATCGCACTTCGGCAATGCGTATTGAGCGCGCGCGTATATATATATATATATATATATATATATATATATGCAAGAATTGAATAGAACTTGCTGAATCATATGAATACAAATGTAGTGTTTATTAGTCTGTTATTAAGGCTACCAAACCCTGAAACCACAATTCACGTTAATCCGACATGACGCCTGTATCATAGGAGCACATATGTGATGTTTATTCCCTTGTTATGAAATCAGATATCCAGCACTGCAACCACAATTGACATTGCACCGACATTACGCCTGCATACGGTGTTTTTCCAAAGCAGCTTCAAGACCTTGCGTGGCTGTGTGGCAGAATACTTGACTGCCACGCAGAATGCTTGGGTTCGATTCGTGCTGGGATCTAGATTTTTATTCTTTGCATTCGTCCAGTCAACGTTGCGGATGTCGGTTTTTGTTAACGCTCTCGCATTTAAATAAGCAATGCCTGTTCTCGCCACTCCTGGGTAGATACAAACTGTCGACCATCTGTTGCGCATACCCGCATACCGCGGCCCATGGTATGCGGGTGTGTGCCACAGATGTCTGGAGGGAAGGGTGTGACGACATGTGCAACAGGATTTTCACGTTATTCATTTCATGACGAGACAGTCATATTCGTCAAACCTTCTTACCCTAGCATACCAATTCGGGTTTACATCAAGTTAAGGAGGCGATCACGAGTGCACTCAGACGTACGGCTAGAGAGACATTTATTGTGGCAGAAAAGCTGAGAGGTCGGCCTGAATCCATTTTCTGGCCTGCTACTCAGCGTTAGGAAAAGGGAGGGGGGAAGAAAAGAAAGGAGAGAGAAGGTGTCGATGATGATGAGGAGGAAGGTGGTAATGGAGCAAAAAGTTCACAAACAATTTACAGTCTCTTGTCGAGTTCGGTCTCTCGTAAAAACTTGTTTAGCGCTTTCAGAATATCGCGCTGATGACGAGGTGGTGGTCCCAACAGAACTTTTTCAGAAACTTGTTGCTCCGTAGATTTCAACAAGGCGGTGGCCATCGAATTCCTTTGCGCGATATATCGCGGGCAGACGCACAAGATATGTTCCGTAGTCTCAGGAGTGCCACATGTCTCGCAATTCGGACTGTCTGCACGGCCGATGAGGCGTAGGTAACGACGAGTGACCGCCACTCCTATTCGTAATCGGTGCAGTAAGCTTGTACTGCACATTTTCATGGTTGGCGGTATTCTAACGTGCATATCTGGGTCGAGATCATCATGAAGACGGCGGTGACGGTGACTTGGCAATGACCAATATGCTGCAGTAGTTTCTCGGAGGAGTGTATATAAAACGGTGTTAGTATCCGACCGTGAAAATGGTATAGACAATAATGTGGCGTTATCGTGAGCCATCTTTGCCTCCGCATCGGCTTGCTCGTTTCCATGTATGCCGCAGTGCCCTGGAACCCACTGATACCTTATTTGATGGCCAGTTTTCAGGGCTGAATCGTGTAGTTCGGCCACTTCTTGAGCAAGATGATAATATGGCCCCCGTTTAAGCGCCGAATCTCTGACCTGAAGTGCTGGTTTAGAATCACAAAATATAGTCCAATTGCGAGGAGGCTGCGTCGATATATAACGAATTACCTCGCGGATGGCCACAATCTCTGATACATAGATATAAACGCTCAAAGTGTAGTTGTTTCCGTAAGAACTGCTTCGCACTTAAAACCTGGCGCCCGCCAGAGCAAGGAAATCCGGCCCACGAAGGTGCTCCGATCACCGGCGTATTTGATTGCGCCGTTTCACAATAACGGATGGTCTCTCGGTCGTGAGCTTGTGGACTAGCAGCCGATTCTGTTAAAGCAATCTGATATTTTATTGAGGTTATCAAGGTGGCTCATCATTTCACGTTGCCACATTCCATTGTTGCCTGGATATGAACGCGTGGACATCGTTGTTGCCTGCAGCAACTGAAGAGTTGCGCTGCTGAGCACGTGTATGAAGGCACAATAACCAGCATGGAGGGAGGAAATAGTTTGTAGCGAGCATTGCGCAATGCGAAAGAAAGAAAGAAACGAACAAACACACAAACAAACAAACAAGGAGAATAGTACATCAGGCTTCTCACAATCATTAACTGTGACGAACCAGGAAATGATACAGATGAGTGCGCCAATCCTGGCTTTTAATAAGGTACTTAATAACGTTTGGATTTGTCATGTGCGTTGATGTATTGAAGCTCGAGCCGCAACTCATTGCAGTTCTAATAGAAAGGAACAGTGGTGACGCTTATATTGCCACGTGGTAAAAGATAACGTTATGGGTACAAGCCCCAGCTGACTAGCTGTACACCTATACTGCAGCTTCATTATTGTTACACCGGTGTCCAAAGTAGATATAAGAATGGTTGAACGCGGGTTGAAAACTGTCGTTCGTCACCCGAAAGTGAAAAACTCTCTTCATAAAAGTTGTTGCTACTTTTTTGGACGTTAAACAATGCAAGGGAATAATCTCGCTCAATTTCTAGTACAAAAAAAAAGACCGAACATTTAATGCGCCTTTTTGTAACCAGCTTGTTGAGTTGAAAGCCATCTGAATCGGGACAGAAACGCACCTATAAAATAAGCAATACAATAGTGGATTCTATTCACGCTTTCTCCAGAAAGTATACTCCAGAAAGAGAAAATTTTCATATTGCAGAGTATACCGATAATGCTTGACGCAACTCTTTACGAATAGATTGCATGTTTCCACTCCCCTTCGCATATACACCATAGAGACGAACAACGTACTATCAGAAGTTGTACATCACGGCCACATACTAGTTGTATGTCCCTCCTTCCCGCGTCCCAGACCACCACAGCGCATGCGCGTCCCCTCTCTCTCTCCTCACCTATGCTCACCCCCCTTCTCTCCTCCAGGGATAAACTACTCTACGGAGCGGCGCCCGCGTCCCGCGTCCTACATCCCCATAGAGCATGCGCGTCCGCTCTCTCTCTCCTCTCCTAAGCTCACCCGCTTTTTTCTCCTCTAATAATCCTCTACTCTACGGAGCGGCCCCCCGTGTCCCACACCCCGACAGCGGATGCGCGTCCCCTCCCCCCTATCTCTCCTTTCATACGCTTACCCCCCTTTCTCTGCTGTAGGAATCCTCTACTCTACGGAGCGGCGCCCGCGTCCGACCCCCCCACAGCCCATGCGCGTCCCTCTCCCCATCTCTCCTACGCTCGCCCTCTTTCTCTACTCTAGGAATCCTCTACTCTACGGAGCGGCTCCCGCGTCCCACACCCCCACAGCGCATAGCGCATGCGCGTCCCCTCTCTCTCCTCTCCTACGGTTCCCCCCCGTTCTCTCCTCTAGGAATCCTCTACGGAGCTGCGCGCAACAAGTGGTGCGACAGCTGCATACTCCTCTGGGGGCACCACGGTAGTTCCGCGGTATAAAAATGACGGAGCGCGCTTCACTCTCTCTCCTGTGCAGCGTCGCGATGAGCGCCCGGGCCGCTGCCGCGAAACGAGAGCGGCGACGTTTCTCCCGCTCAAGCTAACCATCTCCCCCGCTGCTTCGCATCTACACATGGTTCCCTTTAGCGGGAGATGAGGAAGTTTTTTTTTTATTCAGTCATTCTTCCCGACCAGACGGGTGTCCGTCGAAGCCTTGATTTGAACAACTAAATTTATTACACAGAAGGAACGGGTTCATGCAGAGTTAACATGCGCCAATGGGCGCCGCAGCTTAGATGTGGCGCATGAAGGACGCCACTCAACAGTAATACACAGTAGATAGGTTTTCAAAAAGATAATCCGTTTCTTTTGGGACAGCGCGCTGGAGGCGGTGCTCACAGAGTGATCATTTCTTTATCTTGGGCAAAATGCCTCAAGAACCAGACGTCATTTGCCTTTAACAAACTTATTCCTTTCCTACCGGGCGCATGCGGCAGTAGTCACAATATGCTCACCATCATCATCATCATCATCATCATAATCAGCCTGACTAAGTTCACTGCAAGGCAAAGGCCTCTGCCATGTTCCACCAATCAACCACGCCCTGTGCCCTTGTTGCTGCCACGTTATACCCGCAAACTTCTTAATCTAATCTGCCCTCCTTAGTAAAGTGAAGCTTAGGGCTAGTTGGTTTTGCATTATGAAGTAGTAACAGAGCAATATTCACACAGTGACATACAAAAGAAGCAACATAGACAAGCGCTGAGCGCAATATTCACCTGGGGAATGAGGGAGGCCCATCGAGTGTCTCGAGGTCTAACAAACCGGGAGGTGCGCCCCTCGGGCCCCGTTTTCCCGGGTGAGGCACCGATTTGCTATAAGGACGTCACAAATTACTACAAGAACGAACGGCGGCTTTACCCCCCGCCAGATTACGACCTCAAGAGAGCGCAGGCCACAATTCTACGCCGCATACAAACGCACGCTTTCACCAGCCCTCATAGACTGGCAATTATCACTAACGGAGAATTCGAACCTAACTGCAAAAATTGTACTCTAAATGCAATAGCTACCCAAGATCACATCTTGTGGGGATGTGGGGGTTTTTCCTCCTCCAAAATCGCTTCTACCAGCTCCCTCAAAATCAACATGGGATGATCTCGTCAGAACTCCCGACCGGGAGAAACAGCTGGCTCTCGTTTCCTGGGCTGAAAGAGTCGCTTCCCGCGTAGAGCCTAGAGCACTGCACGGGCCGCGATTCTCAGCTCGGGCCCGGTCCGAGCCCGGCACTCGTCTAAGTTTACCCGCCCGAGCCCGGCCCGGAGACTCAAAAGCGAGACCCGAGCCCGAGAAAAAATTTCACCTGCCCGGCCCGACCACACCTGGCCCGGCCCGGCCCGGCCCGGCCCGGCCCGACCACAGATCGGGCCAGACTGGGGCCCGAACCTATAATCTATGCGGTGTTGCCAGAACATGGAACTATAGCAAGGCATTTTAAGTAGCAAATATCTACGTTTTGTTGGCGCATGCTACACCAACAAGCATGCTTTAATCTACGGTGATTACTTGTACAGAAGAGCTTTACTGTGGTAACAGATGGCCGGAGATACTGGATACGATGAACGGTTATTCGGCAGAGCTATACTGTACATATTGTTTCTACAAATACAATGGTAATCATCAAGAGCTTTAGGTAGCAGATATTGTAGCAATAAAAGTGGTTTGCACGATGAGTTTAGTTTCAACAGGATGCGCAATGAGATCAGAGGAAACAGACAACATAATGATATCTTTGCTTTGTTTATATTGCGCTCTTTATTGAAATTTAAAGGAATGCTAAAGCAAAATCTTAAAATTTTGCGGAAATATTGAAAATGAATTCGTGCGATTACGTCGAAAAGAAGTCGTCACTTATCGAAGTTTTCAGCGGGTGGTCTTAATTTCTGCGTTTTTATGAGCCTGCGCCAAGCCACCCGGCCTACGCGAGTTGGAAGCCTTGATGTCATGACACCCTCATTTGACAGCCGTCCGTCCGTCCACCCACCGTCTTCCGTGTCAGTCAGGCAGTCCGGGCCAACAACATGGTCCAACGTGCAGCAGCAGCAGTAGATAAATTAATGTTACGAAGGGTGCCAAATTCGTGGTTTCGGCAGCTTCGTTGCGGCAGAAAGGCAGTTATTGCGGCTTAATCGAGGCATCGTAGTTAGTCGCTTTGTGTTTACCCATGCGGTCGGCGTTCGACCGTTACGCATTTCGTTTTTGTGCGACGAGGCACCGAATGTGTGGAATTTCTCAGCCGTTTCATAACGTTGTGCACACCACAGCCGCTGTCACATCCACGCTACCTGAAGCCATTTACAGGTTGAATTAATGGAAATTACTTGGCTTCGTCATGATGAAGAGCACGGACAATTCGAAAGCATGCCTCGATCGTTTGAGCGCATCATAGGTAGATTGGCGCCACAGTCCCATGGTTTTGCTGTTCCTTTTCTTATTTTATTTTTTCAGATGTAGCTAAGTGAAGCGAAAAAGTGTTCCGAGCTAGCAAATAAAGTCAATTTTTAATGTGTCCAGGCTTGGCCTGACGGCTGAGCAGTACGCATCCAAAGTCTACGCCACGTCTCATCTCTAGGAAACGTTTGGGACGGCGTGTGGCGACCAGCGATGCTGTTATGGCAGTTCTAGCGCAGCATTAGTAGGCATAAGCGTGCGCAGGGTTCCTCTTCATCAGGGCGAAGGTTCGTCGAAGCGCCCCCCCCTACCTGTCATGTCAGTGCATGGGGCTGGCTTTGCCACCCCCCTCTCGCCCCTTCTGACCCCCCCCCCCCGCCCGTGCGCACGCCTGTGGTAGTAAGTCATTTCCTTTCGCCGCGACGAACGCTTCAAAACCGAAGACCGACCGCGGGCAGGCATCTGTCACACAAGGCGATAAGATTCCGCGACGTTTCAGACGGACCATAATTGCAAGCGAGTAGCGCCGACAGCGATGCAGAAGCACCGCGGCTTCTTCGGCCGCGCGAGCGCGGGCTGTCGTGACGTATTGCAGCTGCTAATGGCGGCCGCTAGGGCGCTAGGCACAACCGAAAATCGCTGAAAAAGATGTTTCTAGCCAGATTTTTTTTCAGATCACTTAAATTTGTTCTATTTGCCATTTTCAGCAGTTGAACTATTGTTCTGGTATGAAATATCACCCGCAAACTTATCGTTCCGTATTCCTTTAAAGCAGGCGTCTCAAACTCACCTCAACCAGCGGGCCGCAGTTACGCAATTTAGTTCCGCAAGGGCCGGTCGGAGGGGGGGGGGGGGGTGCTGTATTTTCTACATATTTTCAGCAAACGTACGTTACCAATTAAAACAATCCTTCCCACATGTCATGTACGCACCATTTCTGAAGGATATATGGTGCAAGAATTTCAACATGTTGATACCGATCGCCCAAATGACTAAAATCTGGACACAGATTCTGAAATATAGTTTTTGTTTCACGGTTATGTTTCAACACATCATGACCATATGGGGTCACGAAACAATCTGTTAGACCAGTCATGCCTGTCGAGATCACGAACATACTTATTAAAAACAAAAAGTGGCATGAACACAGTCAGGTGTGGGCCGCGGGCCGCAAGCAAGAGGTTCGCGGGCCGCGTGTTTGAGACCCCTGCTTTAAAGCATGCTCTAATGAAACCCAATCGTGCTCCCTTCTGGATATATACCACCATTTTTATCATAGTAGCACCCCTTTAACGGCAAGAGAAATAGAGGGGAAAATCGAAATTTATTACCTTTGTTGTAAATACGCTAACTTAGATAAAAATTATAACGTACTTCGTGCACCACGAGTGCTTTTCGAAATACGTATAAACAGCCGGAAGGACGAAAAAAAAAATGTATTTGTTATAGCATTATTTCCATATATCACACCACTGCTAGTATATACAGTCTAGAGGGCCGAAGAACTTGTGTCTCTATTTATTGTTTGCTGAGTTTCTTGTTTGTTTTTACCTGTACTTTTTTACTGACTCCCCGCTCCGCTCTTCCCACTCACTACTAATGCCTTTGCCCTTTAGGGCACCAATAAAAGAAAATAAAATGAAATAAGATTTTGTGGCATAGCTTACAGTTCATTTCTTCGCGTGTTTATTGTGCAAAAAGTCAAGTTATCAAGATATTCTGGCGGTAAACATGCCATGCTTTGCTGAATCAGACATCCTTCCGTGCTACAGTTTCGTCAACTGCTTGGGCTAGCCGCAGGGACGCCCGAAATATGACCTTGCGAATTGTGAAGGAGTCGGCAGTCGTAGTTGTCAGGCTTCCCCCACTAGAGCAAATTTCGGACGTCTCTGCGGATTTCTGCAGAATGAACATAGCTTTCCAGCCCATCGCTTCAATGCTGTTGTTCCCAAGCGTCGTACCACTCTTCAATATAATCTATAAAACTCCTCTTTGAGGGCGTCTTGCAGGTTTGAGCAGTGTATGTAATTTGATCTATTTTCGGGGTTCACACCAGTTTGGTAATAAAGGCGCGAAAAGCTTCTCGTTGCTTACTCGTTGTATGCATATGGTTCAAGGTAAGGGTACATCACCCGGTACGGAATCAGTACGGAATCAAAGAGGCCTATTCACTCAGCTGGAAATTCAAAGAATCGCAGCCAGATTCAGAAGTTATAGGTACAAAAAATCAGACTTAGTTACCCAGATGCTAAGTTCGTGTGAATTGGAATTGCTTGAAATTAGGACAAAAAGGAACGGAATAAAATCATTATTTCAGTTTCCCAAAGGACACTGAAATGTTGACAAAAGTATATACATACGAGAGCCTGGTAGAATTAGCAAAATAATAAATCATAGTGCAGTCATTAGCCCTTACGACGCCCGCACAAACGTCTTACAGTGTCCGTTTTTCCGCAATGGTACAGAAAACGGAATGGACTACGTGCACAAATTGCTGAATGCGCGGATTTAAAGGCTCTTGAACATTTGCTTGACAGCTATGTCCCTAAAATTCGTTAGATGTTGTCTTGAATTTTGCGTCTGTTGTCATGCCAATTATTGACGATTTTCGGGTTGCTTTTGTTATTGTTGTTGACATTTGATGTTACTTGAGTGCTTTATATATTAGTTGTTACTTTATGTACACCCTCCCTCTAATGACCCACAAATGTGGCTTAACAGTATGTTCAAATGAATATTTAAGTAAATTCGTAGCTATAGTTTTTATTCCAACGCTGTCGTGGCAGTATCCTGTAGCTCTCGCACGATGTAGCAGAACACGAGGAAAGCTCAGACGTTAATAATGTGGGTTCACAAAGCAGACTGTGCATGTACAAGTCGCGTCACATGACCAGGTGAGCCTTGATGGAGCCACGGAAACAGATCGTGTCTATATAGCGAGTCTATGTAACAAGACTCCGCGCAGACGTTTCGTTTGAGTGGACTGCGGCAACTTTCAAGAACGTTGCCCTGCTTTGGAGCTCTGTGATCGCTCTTCCAATAAGTTATAGATATAAATTAATTACGTAAATTTATTACATTACTTTCATTATTGCGATTACAAAATATCATTCCGGGTACAAAGTAATAGGGAATGCAATTAATAAATCACAGAATAGTGAGGAATTAGCTATATAAGCGCCTATAGTCTATCAAGTAGCCCCATATGCAAGAAGCAAAAGAAGTTCAGGAGTTGTCCCTCATATAGCTTCTCCAAATCGTTTGCCCCACACAAAAGAAATGTTTTTTCGAGATGCAATATGTGGAACATATACGTATGCACAACGTATGTGGAACAATCTTAAGAAATGACCAAATTCCAAGCCCGGCCCGACCCGAGCCCGCCAGCTCAAACCCGAGCCGGGCCCTAAACCCGGAGCTTCAAGCCCGGGACCGGCCCGAGCCCGCCGGGAAAACCACTTTACCCGGCCCGGCGCGGCCCACGGCGGGCCGGGCCCGGGTTTTCGGATAAGCCCGAGCCCGTGCAGTGCTCTAGTAGAGCCACCCTGAGGCGCCAGGCAGGTGACTTAGTCAAATAAAGTTGATACCACCACACAGGGACATAAAAAAAGAAGCAACATAGACAAGCGCTTGCCTATGTTGCTTCTTTTGTATGTCACAGTGTGAATACTGCGCAAAGTTACTACTTTATAATGCCCTCCTTACTTTTTCTCTCCCTCTCACGCATTTGCGTTTTCTTGGAATCCTGTCTGTTACTCTTAAAGACCGCGGTAATCTTGCCCACGCGACCAGATAACAGTAGGCTAGGGTGCGCATTCAACACTTATATTGGCGAGCCTGTGTCACATGCCCGTTCTCGTATAGAACTTCGGATTTAGTAAGAGTTGCTGTCGCTTTTTCTGTCTAGTTTGAACGAGAGCATGTTCAAGTCTCTTGTGGTGCTAAACCATATTGCGTTACCAAAACAGCGATACAGGGAATTAGGATAGCTAGTAAATGCTTCAAAATACTTTAAATTTGAACCAGTCATTTGAAGAACAGGCTGCAAGCCTAATATATACTAATGTGGCTAGTAGATCACGATCACGGACAAGCAACTAAGATGAGCTTTCGAATAATACAAGTTTCTTGTGGTATTAGAAAATATTTGGTTCCAAAATATAGTAAAGAGTAGATGCCTTTCTCATGGGAAGTGAATATTTAAAATATTCAATAGATATTCAAATATTTTATTCTAAGGATATTGGAATCGAAAATTGTATATCAGAATTTTTCAGCCACGGCTGAATATGCGGTTCAAGAGGCGAGTATTCGGATATTCGAAGGAGTAGCAACTTTCTAATGCTATATTACTTTTTATTTTAAAAGGTATGGCTAATACGATGTTGCACTTCGTGGTTACTGCGCACTATCATTGAGCACATATTTATGCTGCCTTTCCGGCAATCGCCGACATTTTACTGCAATCACGGAGAAATACGTATGACGCGCGCACGATCACCCTTTGCTCCGTTTCAGCTCGTCCGGCACAGGCAAGCCACAGGGACGGTTTCTTTTAACGCGATAGCGTTAAAGAGCTCGTTTCGCAGAAATTCCGGCGTCGGCGTCGGCGGTTGTGAGCGAAAATCATCATCTTGTCCGTGACCGAAAAATCATCATCTTGTACATGACCGAAAAAACGAGAAAGATGCAAATAAAATAAATAATAAAATTTTCGGGTCCGGAGTGAGGATCGAACCCCGGTCGTCTGCGTGGCAAGCAGGTGTTCTACCACACAGCCATGCCTCTGCTTTGATGTACTGTGAAAATAACTTCCTCTGCTTGGAAATGCAGTGAAAATAACTTCCATGCTTCGCAAACGCAAGCGTCCTTTATATACGCGTCGCAATATAACATGTAATATCCCAGGAATATTGCGTGGTACAAGCGTAAATTGCCATCGGGCGTCAGAATATGTGACTATCATAACGATTCCATAGTTTAAAGCCAGCCACCCATTACAAACGGCACACACCTTACTGCGCGTATTCCCTTAACACCACGTAGTGGGTGCATAGCAAGTTCGAAAACATTTCCCACATTTGCCGCGCATAATTTCTCCTGGTTTAAACCATACTACCCATTACATAGTATGCACTAAGTAATTGAAGTACGCAGTAGGGACGGATATCGCTATCGCGTTCAACTCTTAAAGGCGAAGCTTAAGGGTCCCCCAATTTTTTTTCACCAAGCACATCTTCTCACGTTTCTTATCCAGCGCACTCTGCACTTTCGAGTTGTATGAAAATATACAATAAAATAACCATCCGTAGTTCTATCTAAATATGTTTTAATGCTTGTAAAAAGAAACAAAATCCACAGTTTCACCGTAAGGGCGAATAATTGAACGCGATAGCAACAAAGTGGAACTCAGTACGAAGTAAGGCTAGCAGCTAACGCTTTTTTTTTATCCGATCGCGCGCAACTCTGCAAAACGCTGGTTCAAGCGATTGCGGCCACTCCAGGGAGCGAAACGGTTTTTGTGCTCTTTTGTCGTCTCAAGGCTGTAATGCACAGCACAAATGCGAGCCGTCTACTAATGTCTGTCGAGAGAGCGTGCGCTAGCGCTCGTGGACATGCGCTCATGATCAAAGTTAGCACTTGCTGCTCGAACGAAGCAGCCCCCCCCCCCCCCCCATCTCTTCTTCGCCACCAGCGCCCTTTCACACTCCTTCGCCCGATGCAAAACGGGCGAGGCGTATCCTCTCTGCTTGAGGAGCCGTCAACGCATCATACCGCTTGGGGAATAATCATAGCATTCGCAGGCGGGATGAAGTTATCGCATGTGCCCTTTGCGCAACGGAGATTACCGGCCTGTTTTATTTATGCTTTAGGCCCGCAGGTACCCAGCGCTTGCATCAGCTTTTATTAGCGCGTAGACAATGCAATGCGCGACGCGATGTTATCAATTTCCTGACCTTTTACGGAAGGTGACGGCTACGGCGATGAAAAAACTAATAAAAAAACCCGCCACGAGTGTCCATATAATTTCATGAAAATGGTAAATAAGGGAGAGGACCTTTTCTGCTGTGAAGCTTGGTTGTTAGTGTACGTGAAGCGGGCTCACCTTGTGAGCTTTTGATGCACTTAACTATTGTTTATGACAATCTTTAATTGTAGCAAAGTCGACAACTGGGCTAGTTGGTATGGTTCCATATTGTTTAAAACGCCACAGACAGGACCAGGAAGAAGACACAACGAGCGCTTACTCGCAACTGGCACGTTTATTGGAAGAAACTTAAAAAGAAAACATAAAAAAGAGGCGACCCAAACGAACCGCGCAATCACCGCCACGTGGGAATCTTGCCACATGCGCAATCTTTAATTAGTGCATTACTAAAAGGATCTCGAACGTGCTACAGCCTGATGGCATGCCGTTTCATTCATTTGTTTAAAAGAGTACCGCAAGATCCCGACAAGCACCCCCTTCCCTACGGTTAAAGATAATCCGACAAGATTGCAGGGGGGGGTTGCTAGCTCGGTCATGGATCAAATTTCAATGTGGCAAAGGAAGCGCCACTAAGAATTAAAAATGCATACCCATGGTTCTAAAGAATTGCTTCATTGAGTACGCATGTATTGACTGTTTCCAAAGTAGCGAATGAAAACAGAATGTGAGAGGGACGTGAGGAAGAGTCCCGACCTGCACCACTATTGTATCGCAGGTAGCGAATAAAAAAACAGTGGAAACAGCTGGAGGGGGCTTTGTCTCGGGATTTCACGGCACAGTTACGCCTCGTTTTCGAACTCTTCACGATACACGCAGCCGCCGAAGATGGG